>CADDIJ020002642.1:0-55342 GCA_902809745.2 Tetradesmus lagerheimii | reverse complement strand
GCGATACAACCACATCTGATAAACCACCACAGCCAAGCCCTCTTGATCCTCACAGTCTAGAATGCGCGGCACCAACTCGTTAGCATAGCGATCTACAGTACCCGCAGGATAGAACACACTAGGGCAGGCACCGCGCAAGTGGTCATATGCAGGGCATTCTGGCAGAAAGTGTTTGAGATCCTCCACATTGTCATAGGTCCCAGTCCGGGCGTGCACGCGTGTGCGCCAAACTGCTCGGCTAGCTGCAACAGGATTAGCACACGAGCACAGTCTACACAACCGCTGCTGCCTGGGCGCCCGAGGGCGGGCATGTCTACCCAGCTGCACCTCCAACTGTGCAGCCCCAGTGCGAAGCCGTGCAAGGCACTGCAACACCCGGAACGGCAAGCATAATTGCATGTATTGAGGTTGTGTGTTGCGGTCAAAAGCAGCATCAGCCTCCATAGGATCCACCCAGGCAGCATGTGTGCACATAGTAACATGATTGCTTGGTGCTGTTCTTGGGTCAGCATCCTCCGCACCTGCGTCGGCCCACCCCTGCTTAACCAAGCGTGCAAGGGCAGCAGACACGGCTGTAGCATGCAACTCAAGCCCACATACACTTGCAGCCGTCACCCCAGGCCCACGCCATGCAGCCTGCTGTATAACACCAAGGCGTTGCATAGTGTGCAGCAGATAGTATGTCCAGCTAGTTTTGCAACCACTCAATGCTAACTCCACATCCGACACCCACGCAACCCGCGCAAGACGATCAACGGGCATGGCCCTAAGGCGTTCCCACCAGCGCGCCGCCAGCACAACCCAATGGTGCTGAACAGGCGAGCGGTGAAGACCGCGCATCAGCACATCAATGCTGGAGCGTTGCCCAGCCCCAGTCATGTAGCGAAGGAAGGACACATGCACCTTGTCAGCTGCAGACATGCGCCACCCTGTGCGCCTGAACAAGCCTGTATGGCACAACTCGGGGCCCCACACATGAGATGCGTATGACATAACATATATGCCTTACTGTTTTGTGTTTTTGTCTGTTGCTTGGTGTGCCGCACACCAGTAGTGACATGAGCACTGGCAGGTGTGGTGTAGGCATTCGAGTTGTTGCCACAGCAGCAGGCAGCGTTGACAGCAGCCTGGGTTTGTGGAGTCGTTGGTTGTGTGTTTGTCTGGTGCTTGGTGTGCGCACACCAGTGGCGATATGAGCCGCTCACCACACCTGCCTGGCAGGCAGGTGTGGTGTAGACATGCATGTTGTTGCTGCAACAGCAGGTGGTGGTGACAGCTGCGGCAGCGTGGGTTTGTGGATTATCATTTGTGCCAGCCTGGCACCTTGTTTTTTTGGGTTTCTCTGCTTGGCATCTCTTTGCAGCACATTAATGCTGCTATCTCTTTGCCACTGGCATCCGATCTTATGCTCGTTCAGAACTGTTTATATGGTTGCACTGTACATGTTATTGCAGCAGCAAGTAGCGTGAAGTTACTTGTTGACCCGTGAACTGTGCCAGCCTGGCACCTTGATCATAGTTGCTCTGCTCATCATCTCTTCGGCAGCATGTCTCTGTCTATGATGTTACGGCCACTGGGCCCATGCGAAGTGGCACATTGTGTTATCATAGCTACCGTCCATTCATTGAACGGTTGGATACAGAACTCCTTGTAACACAGTGCTACTCAGTGATCTCGGAGATGGGCCACCTCAGCGGCCCTGCAGCCGCTCACGTATCCGTGCTGTGCTGCCAGTGTGAGTCATCAGCATCACATTAAATTTAATTAATTAATTTGCATTTCCCACTCAATTGGTACAAAGAATCTTTGGAAATGTTGCACAAGTTACATGAGTAACTTTGCCCATGTCGGGAGCAAATGACAGGCTCATTGGGCAACAAAACCACCAAACGAACCAGCACCGCTCTGAATTCGAAATTCAAGCTGTAGCATCAACGCCATCAGCCCCCCGTGCTGACTCAGCTCCTCAGCGGCCCTGAAGCCGCTCGCGTATCTGCGCAATGGCGATACCAGCGGGGCTGTTGGCGCTGACGGCCTCCTGAATGCGGTTCAGCAGGGCGCTGTCCGTGAGCTTCGCTGCCACCTCTGCTGCTTCTCCATCTTTGCTGCTGCAGAAGATAGAGCCTCTACGGTAGACAGACTTCAGACCATCGTGCTATCTAGTGCAGCTAAGCACCAGCCGTGCTGCACCTTAGCGACCCTGCAGCCGCTCGCGTATCTGTGCAATATAGACACCAGCGGGGCTGTTGGCGCTGACAGCCTCCTGAATGCGGTTGAGCAGGGCGCTGTCCTTGAGCTTCGCTGCGACTTCTGCTGCTTCGCGTGGGCAGGAGATTGCTTCGTAGGCATCTGCCTTGGCTCTGCTGTCTGGCATTCGTGCAATCAGCCTGTACAGCAGCAGCAGCAGCAGCAGCGGCGGCGGGAGAAACAAGAGGAAACGTATTGTGAGCAAGCTGCATGTCATGGCTCAACATGCATCTTCCCGTGGGCAGGAGATTGCCTCGTAGGCATCTGCCTTGGCTCTGCTGTCTGGCATTCGTGCAATCAGCCTGTACAGCAGCAGCAGCAGCAGCGGCGGGAGAAACAAGAGGAAACGTATTGTGAGCAAGCTGCATGTCATGGCTCATTATGCATCTTCCCGTGGGCAGGAGATTGCCTCGTAGGCATCTGCCTTGGCTCTGCTGTCTGGCATACGCGCAATCAGCCTGTACAGCAGCAGCAGCAGCGGGAGAAACAAGAGGAAACGTATTGTGAGCAAGCTGCATGTCATGGCTCATTATGCATCTTCCCGTGGGCAGGAGATCGCTTCGTAGGCATCTGCCTTGGCTCTGCTGTCTGGCATACGCGCAATCAGCCTGTGACAGCAGCAGCAGCAGCAGCGGGAGAAAATAAGAGGAATCGTATTGTGAGCAAGCTGCATGAGATGGCTCATCATGCATGCATCTTCCCATGGGCAGGAGATTGCTTCGTAGGCATCTGCCTTGGCTCTGCTGTCTGGCATACGCGCAATCAGCCTGTACAGCAGCAGCAGCAGCAGCGGCAGAAACAAGAGGAAGCGTATTGTGAGCAAGCTGCATGTCATGGCTCAATATGCATCTTCCCGAGGGCAGGTGATGGCCTCGTAGGCGTCTGCTTTTGTCTGCTGTCGGGCATACGGGCAATGAGCCTGCAATAGCAGCAGCAGCAGCGGGATAAACAAGAGGGAACATATTTAAAGCAAGCTGCATGTTATGGCTCGTCATGCATCTTCTTCCTCGAACGGCTGACCAAGAAACCCTACAGACAGAGGGCATATTAGTGTGTCTTCGGCCGCTGAATGGGAATCCAGAGAAAATGGCAGCGTGCAGCAAGTATGTCACGTGTGATCAACACATGTTTGCGTGCCAGACTCAGCTCAGCCCCCTGCCAACACTGCCTCATCTGGCCTATTATGGACCACAATTGTGATTCATATTGTTCAACTATAGCAGGCTCACCTGGCCTGCACCTCGCGGTGTGCGCCGTGCTTCTGCGGTGTCGCCGCCCCGCAGGAACGGCTCCCATCCGATGGGGCTCTTGCGCTCGCCTGCCCACGCATCCCAATTCCCCGATGGAACACAAATGTACGCCGCCCGCCTAGCCAGATAAAGCCATTGACTTCTTCACATGCAAATGAGGGCACACTGTCCTATAATAAATGATATAAAAAATGTGAATAAAAAAGACAAATATTGGATGATCAAATCAACAAGAAAAAGAAAAAATTAGACAAGCACTCAATAAAACTAATAGAGTAGGTAGTTGATCAGAATTTGATCATACATCACAACAGCCTCACCTGGCCTGCACCTCCCGGGGTGCCCCGTGCTTCTGTGCTGCTTGCAGAAACGGCTCCCAGCCAATGGGGCTCTTGCGCTCGCCTGCCCACGCATCCAGCCCCTCCCAGTCGTGTGCTGCTGCCAGGGCCCCCAGCTTCAGCCAGTACCAGCGCGGCTCAGGCACCGCAAACTTGCTGCAGCAGCAGCAGCAGGATCAGGCAAAATGGCGGCGACATCAATCTGGCATCCAGCCCCTCCCAGTCGTGTGCTGCTGCCAGGGCCCCCAGCTTGAGCCAGTACCAGCGCAGCTCAGGAACAGCAAACTTGCTGCAGTACCAACAACAGCAGCGGCGGCAGCAGCAGCAGCAGCAGCAGCAGCAGCAGAAACAGCATGTGTGAACAGTCCCAGCTTGAGCCAGTACCAGCGCGACTTGGGAACAGCAAACTCGCTGCAGCAGGAACAACCATTAACGGGGGAGCGACATCAGCATGGCTTTCAACATGGCAATCAACAAGAGCCAGTACCCGCGCGCCTCAGGCACAGCAAACTTGCTGCAGTGGGAGCGGGCATAAACGGGGCAGCGACATCAGCATGGCATTTGACATGAGCCAGTACCAGCGCGCCCCAGCCTGGCAGACAAAGCAAACTTGCTGCAGCAGCTGCGGGACGGAATGTGGCAGCGGCATCAACATGGCAGTCAAATGCAATCAGGGCCAGTGCCCCCAGCTTCAGCCAGTACTAGCACGGCTCAGGAACAGCAAACTTGCTGCAGCGGGAACAAGCATAAACGGGGCAGCGACATCAGCATGGCATCACGAGCCAGCGCTGCTCAGGAACAGCAAACTTGCTGCCGTGACAGCGGGCAGAAATGGGGCAGCGGCATCAACGTGGCATCCAGCCCCTCCCAGTCGTGTGCTGCTGCCAGCGCCCCCAGCTTGAGCCAGTACCAGCGCGGCTCAGGAACAGCAAACTTGCTGCAGCGGGAGAGGGCAGGAATGGGGCGGGGACGTCCACATGGCAATCAAATCCAAATAAGGACTGTGGTCAGCAGGGGAGCGAACTATGCAGTCACACAAAAACTTGCTGCAGCAGGAGCGAGCAAACATGGCAGCGACGTCAGACGTGGCATCCAGGCCCTCCCAGTCGTGTGCTGCTGCCAGTACCAGCGCGGCTCAGGCACCGCAAACCTGCTGCAGCAGCAGCAGCAGCAGCAGCAGCAGGAACAGGCAAACAGATTCAACAGGGCCTAGGGTCAGCCGGGGTGCAAGTTGTATACACCAATAACAGAAGCACCTTGTGCGTTATTGACAAAACAAGCTGAAGCATGTGTGAACTGTCGCAGCTTCAGCCAGTACCAGCGGGCCTCAGGCACCGCAAACTTGCTGCTGCCTCGCAGCAGCAGGAGCAGCAGCAGGCAAAAGATGGCGGCGACGTCAACGTCGCAGTCAGATGCAGCAAGGACCAGCAGGGCCCCCAGCTTGAGCCAATACCAGCGCGGCTCAGGAACAGCAAACTTGCTGCAGCAGCAGCAGCAATGCCAACATGGCAGCGACAGCAGCGTGGCCTTCCAATGCAACAAGGACCAGGGCCAGCAGGGGCATGGGGCATGGCAAAGTCTCTGCTGCCCTCCGCGCAGCTTGTGACAACCCAGTGCAGACTGCAGCACCACTCCTCAACATCGCAGGTGTGCTGCTGCGTTGTTGTGCCCATGCCGGGCACAACACCTGTTCTGCTATACTCTGCAAAGCCTGTGACAGTTCAACGCAAACTGCAGCACCAACTCTCAAATCTAATACATAGTCTTACCTGCGCAGGTTTGCTGCTGCCTTGTTGTGTCCCAGGCGCAGGCAAGTCCCAATGGTTTCTGCCAGGCTGAGCCCCACAAAGAGCGACTGCCCTGTGTCGCGCTCCAGCTTCAACTGTGCAGACAGACAGAGAAGCAGCCACAAGTCAGCATGCTAGCATGATCAGTGTCAAGAGATGGCTTGATGAGTTGCGCGTCTGCCAGGCTGAGCCTCACAAAGAGCGACTGCCCTGTGTCCCGCTCCAGTTTTGACTGTGCAGACAGACAGACAGACAGACAGACAGACAGACAGACAGACAGACAGACACAAGTAAGCATGAGGTGGCATGACGGGTTGCGTGTCTGCTCCGCTCAGCCCTTGAAGAGCGACTGCCATGTGTCGCACTCTAGCTTGCTCTGCAGTTTTGCCACACGGACAGCAGGCATGCAGACGTTGGGAGCGATGCAGAAGACCTAGGAGCTGTTGTGGGCGACAGCATGGCTGCGCATGTGTCAAACAGCACCAATGCCAGAACATTGATAGCGTCGTGTTGCAGATCTGATGGCTGACGGTGTGAAGCTGCTGCAGCTTTATTACTGCAGCTACACTGGAACAACAGCCGCTGGTGCGCGCATGCCTCTCATGTACATGTGCTCTAGTGGAGGTGGCAACAAAAGCATAACACAGCTTATGCAGCAGCACCATGATGACAGAAAGTCACCAAAAAAGCCACCACACTCCTCACCTGCTCTTTCAGCAGCATTGCAGCCTCGGCAGCAGCTTTGGACTGCCAGCCAGCATCGCGGCACTGCAGCAGCAGCAGCAGCAGCAAAAGAAGCAGCAGCAGCAGCAGCAGCAAGAGCAGCAGCAGCAAAGAAGCAGCAGCAGCAGCCATAGCACGCCAGTTGTGAGTCTCTACGATGCATGCTACTAATTAAACGTCATGTAGCACTGACGCGGCCAGCAACTGCACTGCAGCTTGACCAGCAGGTGTTACAGCTGGGTGCAAACCAACGGCTCAGCAGCCCAACCCCACACGTGTTACCTTCTGCGCTAATGCCTGCAGGTTGATGATAGATTTTGTCATTCCTATTGCCTCAGTCACTACCTACTAGCAGCAGCAGCAGCAGCAGCCCTGCGCGCCACACATGAACACATACACCAAGCCCATAGACACCATCCGCTTGGCTCACATGTGTGAACTTCTGCGCTGTGGCCTGCAGTCCGCTGATAGCCTTTGTCACTTCAGCTTCTTCAGGTCTAGCAGCAGCAGCGTTGCTGCTGTGTGACACCAAGTGCCGCAGCGCTGACTCGAGTGCCAGGTCAGCAGCTTCTTGGTGCAGCTGCTGCGTCACGTACAGCGTTTCAAGCAGCTCAGGCTCCTGCAAAAGATTAAGCAGCAGCAGCAGCAGCAGCAACATTGCTAATAGAGTGTCAGAGCAATGCCGCGTTGGCAGCAGCTTGGTGCAGCTGCTGCATTACGTACAGCGTCTCAAGCAGCTCAGGCTCCTGCAAAAGATTAAGCAGCAGCAGTATGGCGAATGGAGTGTCAGAGCAATGCCAGGTTGGCAGCTTCTTGGTGCAGCTGCTGCGTAACGTACAGCATTTCAAGCAGCTCAGGCTCCTGCAAGGGATCAAGCAGCACCAGCAGCAGCGGCATGTGGAATAGAGTGCCAGAACAACGTCAGGTTGGCAGCTTCTCGGTGCAGCTGCTGCGTCACGTACAGCGTCTCAAGCAGCTCAGGCTCGTGCAAAAGATTAAGCAGCACCAGCAGCAGCAGCATGTGGAATAGAGTGCCAGAACAACGTCAGGTTGGCAGCTTCTTGGTGCAGCTGCTGCGTCACGTACAGCGTTTTAAGCAGCTCAGGCTCCTGCACACGATGGTAAGCAGCAGCAGCAGCAGCAACATTGCTAATAGAGTGTCAGAGCAATGCCGCGTTGGCAGCAGCTTGGTGCAGCTGCTGCATTACGTACAGCGTCTCAAGCAGCTCAGGCTCCTGCAAAAGATTAAGCAGCAGCAGCAGCAGCATGTGGAATAGAGTGCCAGAACAACGTCAGGTTGGCAGCTTCTTGGTGCAGCTGCTGCGTCATGTACAGCGTTTTAAGCAGCTCAGGCTCCTGCACACGATGGTAAGCAGCAGCAGCAGCAGCAGCAGCAGCAGCAGAAGCGGCAGCAAAGGCGGCTGGGTGTCAGCAGCAGGGCCAAAGGCACGGTGGTGCCAGGTCGGCAGCTTTTCGGTGCAGCTGCTGCGTCACGTACAGTGTCTCAAGCAGCTCTGGCTCCTGCAAAAGATCAAGCAGCAGCAGCAGCAACAGTAGCAACATGGCCAATAGAGTGCCAGAACATTGCCAGGTCAGCAGCTTCCTGGTGCAGCTGCTGCGTCACGTACGGCGTCTCTAGCAGCTCAGGCCTGCGCACGAATCAGCAGCAGCAGCAGCAGCAGCAACATGGCGAATAGAGTGTCAAAACAGTGCCGGGTCAGCAGCTTCCTGGTGCAGCTGCTGTGTTATGTACAGCGTCTCAACCAGCTCAGGCTTCTGCCCACACGGGCAACAGCAGCAGCAATATGGCCAACAAAGTGTCGCAGCAGTGTCACAGGCTACTGGATGCTTTCCAATTCTGTGGCACAGAAAAGAAGAAGAAGATGATGAAGAAGAAAGAAGCAGAGCAGCAGCAGCAGCGACGACAGTCTGGAGATGAGCAAGGCCAGGGCAGGATGTGAGAACACAGATAGCAGTGCAAGGTCAGCAGCCATCTTGTGCAGCTGTTGTGTTACCCAGCTTCCCTCATAGCTCAGGCTCCTGCACAAGATCAAGCGACAGCACTACAGGCCACATGGCGGGTGCATGCAGCCTGCGCGGAAATGAGAAGAGGGCCCCGAGGTTACGCGACGACCCGGGACCACTGACGATGACGTTTACATAACATTGAAGGCACGTTTTGAGCAGGGCAGGCCGAAGAGCTCCGTCCGCGGAGCGCCAGATGCGCGGTCGCCACAGGACGCTGTGGCAGAGGGCCGCTGGGGCCTTGCGGCGGCAGTTCGAGGCCTGCCCTGTTCTTGCTGCTTTTTGCTGGCTTCGGTCGCGTTCATGCACTGGAAGGACATCTATGACACGAATGAACGCAAATTGATGAAGGTATTCCTGAATCTGCTGATGAGCGTTGATGCAGCAGCAGCTGAAGCAGCAGCAACAAGGCCGACAGGGTGTCAGAGCAGGGGCAAACGCACAGCAGTGCTAGGTCAGCAGCTTCTTGGTGCAGCTGCTGCTTCACATACAGAGTTATCAGCAGCTCATGCTCCTGTGGCAGCTTCTGGTGGCAGCACCAGCACCAGCACCAGCAGCACCATCAGGCAGGTGCATTGGGGGGAGACAGTGAGGCTGTGTTGCTGCTGCTGTCCATACATGCGGCAGCTCAGGTATCTGTGGCCACCAGATCAGGTTGCAAGGAACCTGTCACGCGCTTCAAGACACCCTTGACCCTAGTGCTTGGCAAGGTGGCAATTCACATTCATCGAATTCGAATTCAATGCCAGTGAGTGTGTGCAACTTCACTGTAAAGTTCTCACCTTGAGTCGTGTGAACTTCACGAAGAGGTCCCTGGCTCTGGCACGTGGCGACACCAGCTTCCAGAACTCAGGCAGCGGCCGGCTCCTGAAAGACGGATGCAGCAGCAGCAGCAGCATTGAATGGGTGAGTGATCAACGTGTCACAGCACGAAGAGATCTCTAGCTCTGGCACGTGGAGACACCAGTTGCCATATTCAGGCAGCGGCCGGCTCCTGCAAGACGGATGCAGCAGCAGTGAGTGCGTGAGTGATCAATCTATAACAGCACTTACAAGAATTACAAGCAGTAGACAAGTCAATTCCAACGTCTGGTGAGCAGTGATAGCCAGTCAGCAAACAACCCACAAAAGAAGTCATGACTTCCCAGCAGCTCTGGTGTCTCTGGTGCTGTGCGAAACCTAGCGTTGCAGAAGCGAAGTATAACATCCAAAGCGTGAATGCATGCTTCGGATGTGATACTTCACATCTCCAATTGTAGGTTTTGCACAGCACCAGATACACCAGTCGCGTGTTCAAACAGCACCAGATGCAATGGCCTTCAACAGCACGCGGCCCAAGCGTAATGTACAGTGGATTCAGGCCCGTGGGCTTCAGCCAAACCAAATGCTGCTGCACCCCTGCTTCAATCCCCAATATCATTAATACCAAACAACACGTCGCAAGGATAGTCGTCAACACACAAGCACCTCTTGCACCTCCTGCTTACTTGTAGGCTTCAAACAGCACCAGATGCACCAGCACCCAGCCCAGCATATCGTCCGACCTATGGGCTTATTTTGAACCAGATGCTGCTGCACGGCTGCTTCCATCTCCACTTCCCACGCCATTGCTACAACAGATCACTACGCAAGAATATTCATCAAGACGCAAGCACTGAGCTTCTCACTTGAAGGGCTTCAAACAGCACCAGATACACCAGATCTGGGTCCCCGGATGCAACGGCCTTCTGCAGTGCCCGTCCAAGCATGTCGTTCGACCACTGGGCTTGTTTTCAACCAAATTTTATGCTGCTGCACGGCTGCTTCCATCCCCACTTCCATTGCTACAACAAACACGCAGCAAGGATAGTCGTCAACACGCAAGCACCCACCATCTCACTCACTTGTAGGCTTCAAACAGCACCAGATACACCAGATCTGGGTCCCCGGACGCAACAGCCTTGTGCAGTGCCCGTCCAAGCATGTCGTCCGCACCATGGCCTTCATCTAAACCAGATGCTGCTGCACCGCTGCTGCTGCTTGTGCCAGCTGTCTTTGCCAGGGTCAGCAGCTGCGGCACTTGCTGCGCCGCACTGGGCTCTTCTTCGAGCAACTTGATAGCCAGGCTGCGGCGACCAACAGACTGCAAAGCAGGGGCAAGCAGCAAAACAGCATGTCAAACATACAGCAGGGGGTGTGCGCCACTGGAAAGAATGTCAGGTTTTGTAGAGACAGCGAAGCAAGTAGCGCACAAGGTTTGAGCTGATGCCAATGTAGGGCTGCGGCACTTGCTGCGCTGCGCTGGGCTCTTCCTCGAGCAGCTTGATGGCTGAGCTGCAGCGACCGACAGACTGCACAGCAGAGGCACGCAGCAGAACACGGAAGCATGTGTGGTGGGGATAAAAAAACAGCAATCCAGGTTTGGTATGATGACCGTGTTAACTCCTGCACTGCTGTGCTGCGCTGGGCTCTTCTTCCAGCAGCTTGATGGCTAAGCTGCGGCGGCCAACAGACCGCACGGCAGCGCAAGCAGCAAACACAGCAGGGGGTGAGCGCCACTGAAAAGAATGCCGGTGTGGTGGGCACGGCAGAAACAGCAGCGTTCAAGGTTTGTTGTGATGCCAACGTAGGGTTCCTGCACTACTGCTGCGCTGCGCTGGGCTCTTCTTCGAGCAGCTTGATGGCTAACTGCGGCGACCAACAGACTGCATGGCACAAGATGTGCGCAAGCGATGTGAAGGTGTGTGGCCAGCCTGTCAACAGATCGCAGGCAGAGGTTTGTAGATGATCTGCAGCTGAAGAAGTGCGCAACGCAGTATGTGCTGCGAGAGCATTTTACAGATGACACGCAGGCTGCTTTGCTGCTCGCGACCCGCTGCTAGCAGCCGCTCCCTCTTATAACACAGGAGAACACCTCTGCAGGCACCTGTTCCGCCAGACACAAACACAACTCCACAGGCAGCTGGAAGCCATACCTGTGCATGTGCTGCCAAAATGCGCATATTTCGGGCGCTCCAATTTGCTCATCTTTGCCGCTACACAACATGTGCTGTCAGAGCATCTGAGACATCACAAACAGGCTGCTGTGCTGCTCATGGCCCGCTGCTAGCAGCTGTCCCTTCTCATAAAACAGCAGCACAAATCTGCAGGCACCTGTTCCAACAGGCACAATCACAACACCACTCCACAGGCAGCTGGACCTCATATACCTGTGCATGTGCCGCGAGGCGCGCGTATTTGGGGCGCTCCAGTTTGCTCATCTTTGCCGCTAGGGCCTCTTTAAGTGCAAAGTCAGGCACAGCAGGGCTAGCATTGATCTTGGCGGCTGCCCAATGCAGCAGTACGTCTTGCTGCCCGTTGCCGCCCATAGATTCAGCGATGCGGTATGCCAGCAGGTGCTGCCGCAGCAGCACAAGCCTGCAGCAGCAGCAGCAGCAGCAGCGAAATAGACTTGAGCAAGCACCTCCTACTGCCCGGGGCCGCCCATGGATTCAGCAATGCGGTATGCCAGCAGGTGCTGCCGCAGCAGCACAAGCCTGCAGCAGCAGCACAAGCCTGCAGCAGCAGCAGCGAAATAGACTTGAGCAAGCACCTCCTACTGCCCGGGGCCGCCCATGGATTCAGCAATGCGGTATGCCAGCAGGTGCTGCCGCAGCAGCACAAGCCTGCAGCAGCAGCAGCAGCGAAACAAACGTAAGCAGCACCTCCTACTGCCCGTTGCCGTCCAATGACTCAGCAGTGCTATACATCAGCAGGTGCTGGTGCAGCAGCACAAGCCTGCAGCGAGAAGTAGTTGAGGGGCCAGCAGCACCACCAACAGTAGCAGCAGCAACGAAATAGACGGAAGCAGCACCTCCTGCTGCCCGCTGCAGTCCATTGCCTCAGCTGCTCAGCAATGCTGTACACCAGCAGCCTATCACACACCTCCCTTGCCCTTGACCACCCTCCAGCAGCTCCTGCTAGCTGGCCAAAAAGTGACCCTCCTCATCAAGCCCGCACCTGTTTACAGCCAATGCTAGGCTCAGCGCCTGCAGCTGCGGCGTTGTTGGCGGAAGCCCACATCAGGCTCCCGCAGTGCATATGATCACCATTATGTTGCATGCTCACCTTGTGTAAAGCTACCTTTCCAACAGCTGGGTGTTCAGCACAGCATATTCCACCTGATCGGCAGCTGCTAGCTGGCTGTAGAACAGCCATTTTTCACCAAGCACGCACCTGTTTAAAAGCACGGGTAGGCTCAGCGCCTGCAGCTGCGGCATTGTCAGCAGCAGCCTCATATCAGGCTCCCGCAGTGCATGCAACAATCACCCAGAACTGCCCAGCTGGTGGCTGAAAGCCAGCATTTTCGCAGCTGCAGCATCACACAGCCCACCCCCCAACAGCAGCTGCTAGCTGGCTGTGAAACAGCCACTCTACAAGCTCAAGACGCACCTGTTTACAACCACTGGTAGGCTCAGCGCCTGCAGCTGCGGCATCGTCAGTGGAAGTCCTACATCAGGCTCCCGCAGTGCATTCAGCAGCCGCAGCCGCTGCGCAGTATCGCGCAGCAGCGGCGCCACCACACTGGCTGCGAATGCGCGACCAAACACGGCTGCACGCAGCAGCGCGCGCTGCCTGGTTACGGAGAGGTCCAGTCCTGCAAGAAAGTGATGGGCAGTGATCAACGGCGACCGCAGTTGCTTAGCATGAATCAATTGAAGCTAAGCTCAACGCTGAACGGCACAATCACTTCTGCGCATTTGTGAAGCCCTGCAGTAACGCGCAGCAGCGGCGCCGCCACACTGGCTGCAAATTCGCGACCAAAAACTGCTGCACGCAGCAGCGCGCGCTGCCTGGTTACGGAGAGGTCCAGTCCTGCAAAGAAGAATTAATGAGAGAATGAGCTACGCGTGATGTGTTCACACTTGGCACCAGCGTAAAGCAAGGGAGGAGGTGTGTGTGACAATGAGGAAGACCGTATGCCCCTCCACACCTCCTACCAACGCAAAGACAAAAGCAACAGGCAGAGACCAACGCAGATCACACACTGACAAATGCGCATTCGCTGTTTGAGAGCCATTTATGCATGCTGGACCTTGCGACTCCAGTAAAATGCTCAACACGAAAAGGGCTTTCCCAATAGTGTGGCACAAGCACCCCTAGCGCTGCCTGGCTGAAGAATTACTTATCCGCCGACCTCTTTTGCACAATCATGAACCTTGCATGACCATGTATCACAACATGAATCCAGTTGTGGAGATGGCAGCAAAATGCACAACTGCAGCTGCAGCGCACCCCTCCACAGCCTCTGCCAGGTGCCCCGCCATCTGCTGCAGCAGCTTATAAGCACAACAACCTTTGCATATGCGTGGACCCTTGCATAAAGCAACCATGTATCACAACCGGAGGTATGCAATCTCCTGTCCTTGGCCTTAGTATGCGTTTACCCTGTCAGGTGCATGGCGCTTAGTTTGCGACTCGCCGTCTAACGTCTCCTCTCTGACACGCACCTGCAGCTGCAGCGCACCCCTCCACTGCCTCTGCCAAATGTCCAGCCATCTGCCGCAGCAGCTTATTTGCACGAACACGTCTGCGTGTTTGCACGCTTGTGAACCCTTGCATAACCATGTATCACAACCGGAGGTATGCAATGCGCACCTGCTGCTGCAGCATAAACCCTTGCATAACCATGTATAACAACCGGAGGTATTGCAATGCGCACCTGCAGCTGCAGCGCACCCCTCCACTGCTTCTGCAAGGTGGCCAGCCATCTGCCGCAGCAGCTTATCTGCACGTGCGCTGCCTGCATCGTACAGGTCGCGTGCATCCAGCAGCTGAGCAGCAGCAGCAGTTGAGCCAGGCTTGTACACCTGCGGCAAAGGCGGAATCGTGCACGCAGCATTGAGAACCATCGTCATCAATGATGGTGGTTCAGGGTCGCGGTTTCATAGCTATCACACGTACAGGCCCATCCAGACAACAAAGAGCCAAGGTGCATGCACCTGCAGCATCATGCGTTAGTCAGGCACCTGTGTGAGGGTACAGCGCTGCCCGCATCGTACAGGTTCGCGCATCCAGCAGCTGAGCAGCAGCAGCGGTCGAGCCAGGCTTATATACCTGCAGCAGCAGCAGATTCAAAAGCGCAGCGTTGATGGCGGTTTAAAAACTCAAAGCTATCACATGCCCTGAGCCCATTCCGCTACAAAGAGCTGAGGAGCCTGGCTCATGCACCTGCAGCACCATGCATCTGAAAGCTGTTTGAGGGTACACTGCTACATTGTACAGTTCTTGCATCGTACAGGTTGCGTGCATCCAGCAGCTGAGCAGCAGCCGCAGTCGAGCCAGGCTGGTACACCTGCAGCATGAATCAAAGCAATGAATGAATGCATTACACGCGGTGTAATCACGTGGTGGTGCGTAACACGCGCGTGAGGGAAGGGGGGGGGGGTGACAATGATGAAACCACATGCACCTCCACACCGCCCACCATCCCAACCTGATCCTATTGTTATCCCTGCAGCAAGTGCAGTTTTGAGCACGCAGCATTCATCGTGGTTCAGGCAGCAGTAACACGTTCTGAGCGGCTGCAGTTGCAGGCATTGCTGAGCACAGGCGCCTGCACATGTCACTGCAGGACAGCAAGAACATATAAGCACCTGCTGTAAGCAGCAGAAACAACTGCACATTCCAACACCCAACACACCATGTAAGGGCGTCCGGCGCGCGCTGCTGCTGACCATTCTTTGGCCATCCACCTGCGTCGCTGCTGCCGTGCACTGGCGCTTGCAAACATAAGTGCAGGACAGTGACACATTCAACACATCATCCAACATATGCTGTAAGCAGCAGAAACAGCAGAAACAGCAGAAACACCGTGCATCTCAACACATCCAACACATCCCAACACACCATATACACCTGCACAAGAGCGTCCGGCACCTGCCGCAGCAGGCTGCAGGTGCTGCTGTTGACCATTCATAGCCCATCCACCTCCGTCACTACTGCTGTGCACAGGCACTTTCACATATCAGTGCAGAACAGCAACACATTAAACACATGCTATAAGCAGCAGAAAATGCAGCTTTCACCTAAGCCCTGTCCATACAGGGCTGTAGTGAAAGCGTGGTTGTCGCTCGGCTGCTATACATAATCATAGCAGTCATCCTGGCACCTGCCAGGATTTGATGTGTCTGTTATGTGCAAAGGTCACATTCCAGACTTGCCCGGACTATACAGGCCGATGGCCTGTGCAAGCAAGTCACCGCTTCTCCGTTGTCAGCAGCTTTATAAGCTCTGCGCTTAAAGTTGTTTCAAAACTCTCTAGTCGACAGCCAGCATGCAGCTCTGTGACAGGCCTGGGAGGGTTCCTCCACCACTGGACCCAACAATGCAGCAGCTCGAAGCAACCATAGCTTCCATATCAAGAAACCGCAGGTCCCGCGAGCAGGCTGAAGAAGATGGAGCAGCTGCCGCGGCCGCGGCCGCACCCGCACTAATGTAGAGCGCTGGAATGGATTTGTGGTGCGGCCGCGCACTATCTCCATGGTGTTGTACACAGATGGCTCAGGACATGGTGACGGAGGGGTGGTGCACAGAGTGCTGCACAGAAACATGGAACCAGCACTGCAGCAGGCATCTGGGGTGTGGGAGCAGTGTGTACCAACAGCGTTAGTGGTGACAGAATTGCTGGGCCTGTGGAGAGTGCTGCTGGCTGCTGGCATCAGCCTGGCAGGCCAGAATGTGCTGCACAGGACGGAAAGCACATCCACATACTGGGTGCTGCATAATGGCGGATCTCGCAGCACGCGCCTGGACATCATTGCACGGAGCCTTGTTGTATACTGTGCGATGCACGGCATCCACCTGTCATCTGAGTATGTGGGTGCGGGGGTCATCATCAAGTCGGGAGCAGATGCATTGCACGGGATGACGATGAGACTGATTGCATGCTCAACGCCGGGGTGTACGAGCGCCTGTGGAGCCTGTTTGGAGGTTTTGATGTAGACAGGTTTGCCTCTGGGGGTTCAGCCCAGCGGGACCTGCGCACAGGTAGCAGGCTGCCATACTGGAGCATGTGCGTAGATGGTGTGGCAGAGGGGGTGGACGGCATGACCACACACTGGGGTGGAAGGCATAACTATGCCTTCCCACCTGTGAAGATGGTTGGCCAGGTGGTAGAGCTGGTGCTTGAGCAGCAAGTGACGGCAGTGGTCATTGCGCCTAAGTGGGAGGCGCAGTGGTGGTGGCCGCTGCTGGCAAGCGGCGCAACCATGGTGGTGGAGTTGCAGACACTGCTGTCAGAAAAATGGATGTTTGAGCAGGTGCGCAGCAATGGCATGTTTCACCCACTGGGGCGAAACGCAAAAGCGCCAGAGAGCACGCAGTGGGTTGCAGCGTACTTCAAGCCACAATAACGCCGGGCAGCGACACGGCTGTGAATCTTGGTGATGCAACATGATGTAACATACATAATTATCTCCCCGAGCGACAAATGCAGCTTTCACCTAAGCCCTGTCCACACAGGGCTGTAGTGAAAGCGTGGTTGTCGCTCGGCTGCTATATATAATCATTGCAGTCATCCTGGCACCTGCCAGGATTTGATGTGTCTGTTATGTGCTAAGGTCACATTCCAGACTTGCCCGGACTATACAGGCCGATGGCCTGTGCAAGCAAGTCACCGCTTCTCCGTTGTCAGCAACTTTATAAGCTCTGCGCTTAAAACCCGCCCCCCGCCCTCACTGTCGCTGCCCGGCGTATGCAGAATGCATTACGTACATGAGGCAGTACGCAGCAGCCAGAAGGCAGTTGCTCAGGCCGCTACGGCCGGCAGCAGCTTGGACACCTGGCTTTGTGCAGCAGGTGCAGCAGAGCATGCCATCTTTCATGGCATCTGATGTGGCAGATTCCTCCAAAGGAACATATGATGCAGGAGTGCAGCGTTACGAGCGCTGCTGTGCCATTTCCGGACAGAATCTGCGCCCACGGCCGGCAGCAGTAGCAGAGTTCATTGCCTGCATGGTAGCAGCCAACTACAAGTTGTCCACCATTGCAGTTACAATGGCAAGCTTTCGCAGGTGGGCGCGGCAGGAATGCAGAATTGTGAGGTGATGGAAGCACAGGAAGTGCAGCAGGGGCTGAAAGTGGCACGCAGATTGGCGGTGCAAGACAAGCGGCAAAAACTGCCGCTGGCAGCAGAAGACCTTGTGGCAGTGCTAGACTGCCTGGGCAGCAGGGGTGGCAGCAGGTTCACTGCAGTGCAAGATGCAGCAATGTTCGTGGTGGGCTGGGCAGGACTGCTGCGCAGATCAGAGATTGTGGGTTTAGATTCGGAGGATGTCCACTACACCGCAGGTGGGGAGGTGATGCTGCACCTGCCAAAGTCCAAAACAGACCCTGGAGCGGGGGCCAGGGTGTTCCTGGGCTCAGGTGATGATGAGAGTATCAGCCCAGCGTTAGCGCTGCTGCAGCTGCAGCTGGCAAGCGGTGGCACGACAAACGGCCCGGTATTTAGACCGTTCCTAGCGTCCGCAGCGCGCCTGAGTAAGAACACCGTTGGCCCGCGCCTGAAGAAGGCGCTGACCAAAGCTGGCGTGGCAGCAGCAGACATGTATGCAGCGCACTCGCTGCGCAGAGGCGGTGCCACCCACGCAGCAAGGGTGGGAGTGCACACCAGGCTCATACAAGTAATGGGGCGCTGGAAATCGGATGCAGTGCGTGAGTACCTGTACACAAGCCCTAGGCAGCTGTTCGAGGCATTGCAGCGCATGCTGCGCGGTTGAGGTGTGTGTGGCTTGGGGAGCAGGGGTGTTTTGGGGGGTGATGGGGGGGTGAACGGGTGAGGGATGGTGTAGATTAGGTGGTTAACGTGCTAGCCAGGCACGCAGAGCAGGCGTGCAGCAAGCAGGCCTTGGTACTGCGGTAGTACTGCTGTAGCAGTTGCGGGTGACATCTGGTACCAGAGGGCATCTAGGAACTGCAGGGAAACTTACAGAGTCAGTTATGGCGTGCACCATCTAAGTACCGCAGGTGTACCTCTAGGCATGTGACTGAGGATAATTGGCATTACGTAGTGGCTGCACTTGGCCACAGTAGGGCGAGTGGGTCCCAGGGACTCATGGGACTGAGACTTAGTGCTGGTTCGCCTCAGCGCCACATCTTGGGTAGCAACCAACTGAATTACCTTGTAGACTTTGTCATGCTGAACTTAGATTCACAGGGACAGACAGGAGGTTACCAGCCCACCGTCGTCAACGCACACAGGTCCAAGATTGAAGACTGAAGGCCCTGGGCCCAGGCCAGCACCAGATGATATTGACGTCGGTGGATATAGAGATGTAGGAGAAGATGCTAAGGTCGACTAAAGAATGATGACGCAGTGGCAACTAACATGATGTAACATACATTACTATCTCCCCTGAGGGGCGCGGGGCCGATGGCGTTGATGCTATGGCTTAATGGGTAACATGATGATGATGATTACTATCTCCCCGAGCGACAACAACCGTGGATCTCAAGACATCCGACATACCATACCTGCACAAGCGCGTCCGGCACACGCCGCAGCAGGCTGCAGGTGCTGCTGTTGACCATTCGTAGCCCATCCACCTCTGTCACCATTACAGCAGCACCCTGGCAGGGCCGTTTGAGCCAGTCCCCGTAAGGCCCCACAAGCAGCAGCAGCCCTTCCCAGCGTAGCGCCACAGCATCGACGCCACACCAGGCAATGCTGGAGGGAGCGATGCCGCTGCGGCTGTCAAACTCGCTTAGCTGCTGGCTGAAGTCTGCAGGCAGAGCAACAGCAGCAGCAGCAGCAGGGCAAACAGACAGCATGATTCGGCAGTGAGAGCGCCAACGCCACACCAGGCTACGCAGGCACGAGTGATGCCGCTGCGGCTGTCAAACTCGCTCAGCTGCTGGCGGAAGTCTGCAAGAACAGCGAAATCAGTCAACGCATGTCGTCGTAAGCTGCGGACCTGTAACGTCAAGGGCGCGTTTTGAAATCAACACCCCTCAAATTGGTTGCGTCACCTGCAGCTGGTGCGGTCAGAGCGTGTTTAGAGTGCAATACTGTGTGCTGCGCACCCCGCATGCATGCATCCGCGTGTGAGCCTTCGTTGGCTCCCGTTTGGGGTTCAAATTCCTGGTTGAGTGGTGCGTGTACATAAGTCCTGCAGAGCTGCTCACCGCAGGTCATGACCCGTAGGCGTCCATCATTGCAGGCGAGCGCAACAAACGCGCCGATGGGTGACACAGCCTGTAATCAAATCATCGCTCAAACTGCCCCCCCCCCCGGGCAGTGTGTGTTGTTGCAAGCTCGTTCTTTGCAGGTGTGGTTGTGCCAGTCAGAGCAATGCTACAGTAGATGACTGGATTGTTGTGTAGCCCCCATGCATGCATCCCACAGACTTGCTCACCGCTCGTCATTACACGTAGGCGTCCGTCATTGCAGGCCAGCGCAACAAATGCGCCGTTGGGTGACACAGCCATTGCAGCAACGCCCCCGCAGCCTGCAGGCAGCGGCTGGTCTGTTGCTCCATGATCATCTACAACCCACACGGTCTCGCGCACAGCAACCAGCACCTGCACGATGTGCAGCAGAGCAGCACAAATTGCAAGCATGTTGGCGAGGCACCACCAAGCAGCGGGCTGCAGTCAGCAGCGTTGCACTGTGGTCAACTACTACCCACACGTTCTCACGCACAGCAACCAGCACCTGCAGGATGTGCAGCAGAGCAGCACATTGTGGGTGACACGGCCATTGCAGCAACGCCCCCGCAGCCTGCAGGCAGTGGCTGGTCTGTTGCTCCGTGATCATCCACCACCCACACGGTCTCACGCACAGCAACCAACACCTGCAGAATGCAGTAGAGCAGCACACATTGCAAGCATGTTGGCGAGACACCATCAAGCAGCAGGCTGCAGCAGCGTTGTACTGTGATCGTCCACCACCACACGGCCTCACGCACAGCAACCAGCACCTGCAAGATCGTGTCAGCAGAGCAGCACACAACACCATCGAGTGAGGATGCTTGTACATGGCCGGAGATCACCAGCAAGTGTTGACGCTTGTGCATGCACTGAGCAGCAGCCTGCAAGCAGTGGCTGGTCTGTTGCTCCGTGGTCGTCCACCACCCACACGGTCTCACGCACAGCAACTAGCACCTGCAGAATGTGCAGCAGAGCAGCACACTGTGGGTGACGCAGCCATTGCAGCAACGCCGCCGCAGCCTGCAGGCAGTAGCTGGTCTGTTGCTCCGTGGTCATCTACAACCCACACGGTCTCATGCACAGCAACCAGCACCTGCAGAAATGTAGTAGAGCAGCACATTTCGGTCACACGGCCATTGCAGCAACGCCCCCGCAGTCTGCAGGCAGCGGCTGGTCTGTTGCTCCGTGGTCATCCACAACCCAAATGGTCTCAAGCACAGCAACCAGCACCTGCAGAATGTGCAGAAGAGAAGCATGCATTGCAGGCATGTTGGCGAGACACCACCAAGCAGCAGGCTGCAGTCGGCAGCGTTGCTCCATGATCATCCACCTCCCATAAGGTCTCACACACAGCAACTAGCACCTGCAGCATATAGCGCACAGCAGCGCATCGTGCAAGGATAATGGCATGCAGCACCTATCATGGCCATGATGGCCTACCACTGTGCATGTAACAGGCAGCAGGCTGCAGGCATTACTAAAGCTGGTCTGTTGCTCCGTGGCCATCCACGACCCAAACGGTCTCACGCACAGCAACCAGCACCTGCAAACCGGGTCAGCAGAGCAGCACACGCCACCACCAAGTGTGAATGGGTGTGCATGCACCAAGCAGCAAGCTGCATCCAGCAGTGTTGCACCGTGGTCAATGACCGCCTACACAGTCTCATGCACAGCAACCAACACCTGCATCATGTGTCGCAGAGCAGCGCATCGTGCAAGGATACTGTAGTGCGGCACCTATCGTGACCATGATGGGCTGCCACTGTGCATGTAAACGGCGCAGCGGCAGGCCATCATGGCCATGATAGGTGCAGGCTGCAGGCATTACTATTCTAACGTGAGCATCACATGCAAGCTAATGCGATAGCAACCAATATGGGCATTATGTTGTGCACAGCGCAGCTGGAAAGCACGTGTATCCCCCAGCATTTACTGTGTTTGCTTGCGCAGGTGGTGGGTAGCACATCACCTCCAGTGCGCTCATCAGTGTGAACCGCGGTTGCACAACTGCCAGAACACACCCATGCTGCTGCTCCCACCGCCATCAACAACAATGTCACCCGCAGTCCCATTGGCAGCACTTCCAATGCTCACGTTGCTGCTGCTGCTGCCGCTGCTGGTTCCCTGCATAGAGCCTGGCTCAGGTACGTCTTGCAGGCACTTTGCACGGGGCACCTGCAAGCCCTTAATTTCATGCTGACACTCGAGCGACAAACACACAACCACAAACACACTGCTCAGCAGCAGTGCTGCTGCAACCCAACCCACCTCTAGACCGCTGCTAAGCGTAATCCGCGGCTCCAGCACCGCCAGGCACACGCTGCTGCCATCAACTTTCTCAACAGCGCTCCCGCTTGATACATGCTGCTGCTGCTGTTGCCTTGCAGGGCAGCTGGCTCAGGTATGTATTGCAGGCACTTTGCACGGGGCACCTGCAAGCCCTTACTTTCATGCTGACACTCGAGCGACAAACACACAACCACAAACACACTGCTCAGCAGCAGTGCTGCTGCAACTCAACCCACCTCTAGACCGCTGCTGAGTGTGAACCGCGGCTCCAGCACTGCCAGGCACACGCTGCTGCTATCAGCTCTGTCAGCAGCGCCCCCGCTTGCCACATTGCTACTGCTGCTGTTCCCTTGCAGGGCTCCTGGTCCAGGCATATCTTGCAGGCACTAAGTATGGGGCACCTGTACGCCCTCATTCACCACACACAACCACAAACGCACTGCTGTTGCGGCACAACCAACCTCTAGACCGCTGCTAAGCGTAAACCGCGGCTCCAAGACCGCCAGGCACACGCTGCTGCCATCAACTTTGTCAACAGCGCCCCCGCTTGCCACAATGCTGCTGCTGCTGTTGCCTTGCAGGGCGCCTAGTCCAGGCATGTCTTGCAGGCACTTTGCCCAGGGCACCTGCAAGCCCTAGCCCACCACACGCACAACCACAAACGCACTGCTGTTGCACCTCAACCCACCTCTAGACCGCTGCTGAGTGTGAACCGGGGCTCCTACACCACCAGGCACACACTGCTGCCATCAACTTTGTCAACAGCGCCCCCGCTTGCCACATTGCTGCGCCTGCTGTTGCTGTTGCCCTGCAGGGCTGCTACTCCAGGGATGCGTGGGAGCCGCGTTGCACGGGGTTCCTGCAAGTCCTTACTGTCATGCTTAGGCTTGAACCACAAACATAAACCACATACGCACTGCTGCTGCAACCCAACCCACCTCTAGACCGCTGCTGAGTGTGAAACGCGGCTCCAGCACCGCCAGGCACACGCTGCTGCCATCAGCTTTGTCAACAGCGCCCCCGCTTGCCACATTGCTGCTGCTGCTGCTGTTGCCTTGCAGGGCTCCTAGTCCAGGGATGCGTGGGAGCCGCGTTGCACGGGGTTCCTGCAAGCCTGAAACAGCCCACAGCTGACAGCTCTTGGCGCCCATTACAACGAAGCCATCTGCATGCACAACCATACAGGCAGCAGGATTGGTATAACATCAGTTAGCACGGTTTGCAGAGTGGTCGATCAGGAGGGCTGCATGCTGGTAGCGGAAGCGCTGCTGGGAGTATCTGCAGGCAGCAGCAGCCACTCATCTTGGGACTGATTGCATACTGGGTTCAATGGCTGCATGGCGGCAGCAAAAGCGCTGCTATGACTATGCAGGCAGCAGCAGCCACGCATCTTAAAACTAAGTACACCACAGGCGACGGAGGTTTCAGCAGCTGCTGGGAAGTGTCACGGGCAAGGGCTGCTGCTGCAAGATTATTCATTCAACGCTCGGTCAACATTCAATCAATGTACCGGCGTATATAGCCACGTGGGAGACACCTTCTGCCTCAAGCTCGGGGCAACTGCTGCAACATTATAATTTAACATTCGGTCAACATGCGGTCAAACGTACCGGCATACATAGCCACGTGGGAGACGCCTTCTGCCTCAAGTTCAGGGCCAAAGCTGACTTGCTTGGGACTGCGGGCACCGCTGATGGTGTAGAACGCAACCTGCAAGGACAGCAGCAGGATACCCAGCAGCAGCCAGGACAAGCACAGTGATGAGGATTTGGTCAACAAAAGGCAAGATTCAAGTGCTTGTGTGCTGACCTGCTTAGGACTGCATGCACCGCTGATGATGTTGAACGCAACCTGCAAAGACAGCGGATGGATACCCAGCAGCAGACACGACAAGCAGACAAGACAACCACAGCAGTGAGGGGTCAGTCAACAAAAGGCAAGATGTAGATGCCTGCGTGCTGACCCTGATTGGGGCTGCGCGTTCCGCTGATGGTGTAAAATGCAACCTGCAAGGGAAGTGGCAGAATACCAGGCAGCACAGACAGGACAAGCACAGCATGAAGAGTTGGCCAACACAAGGCAAGATAAGATGCCTGCTGAGCACTTCCGGACGCGAGACCTGATTTGTCCTGCCTATGTGCACAACAGCGCTAACTAACCAGTGTCCTGCAACGGCTCACTTTCCCTGCTACGTCCACCATCACCCAGCCTGCTGCCGCTATGCCACCCTGCAGCTGCTGCATGCATCTGCAAACCAAAACTCCTTGCAACTGCGTTCACCCTTCCCACCACGTTTGGCCACCACCCCAGCCTGCTGTCCGGCCTGCTTTGTATTTGCTCTGTCGACTCCCCACAATGCTATACATATTATTATGCTCACCTTGCATGCTACATCCACCATCACCAGCTCAAGCTCGCTGCTCCAACCCCATCCTGCAGCTGCATGCCCACAACTGCTACTAGCAGTAACAAACCCCATCCTGTGCCTCACCCCTCACCTTCTCTGTCTCATCCACCATCACCAATTCCAGTTCGCTGCTCCAGCCCCATCCTGCAAGCTTGCCGCCCTCCCACAGAAACGACCCCAGCAGCCGCCCCGAGCAACTGAAGATGCGCACAACAGGCCTGCCACCTGGTGCACCGCTGCGCACAGAAACAAACCCCTTTCTACACTAGGTGGCCCTGCCTGGTCTTTGTCTCCAGTGCATCAAGCATCACCATGTAACCCACCGGCCACATGCTATGCACTTGCTGAGACGAGTCCTCTGATGTTACTTATGTTCTGCCAACATGCACAACAGCGCTAACCAACCAGTGTCCTGCAACTGCTCACCTTCCCTGTTACATCCACCATCACCAGCTCGCTGCTCCAGCTTCACCCTGCAAGCTTTGCACCATCCCACAGAAACGACCCCAGCAGCTGCCAGCCTACAACTGCTAACCAGAACCGCTCCTTGTTTACTCACCTTCCCCGCTACATCCACCATCACAAGTTCCAGCTCGCTGCTCCAGCCCCATCCTGCAACTGCCAGCCTGCAACTGCAACTAGTAGTCACAAACCCCATCTAGTGCCTAACCCCTCACCTTCCCTGTTACATCCACCATCACAAGTTCCAGTTCGCTGCTCCAGCCCCACCCTGCAAGCTTGCCGCCCTCCCACAGAAACGACCCCAGCAGCTGCCAGCCTACAACTGCTAACCAGAACCGCCCCTTGTTTACTCACCTTCCCTGTTACATCCACCATCACCAGCTCAAGCTCGCTGTTCCAGCCCCATCCTGCAAGCTTGCCGCCCTCCCACAGAAACGACCCCAGCAGGTGCCAGCCTACAACTGCCAACCAGAAATGCCCCTTGTTAACTCACCTTGCCTGCCACATCCACCATCACCAGCTCCAGCTCGCTGCTCCAGCCCCATTCTGCAGCTGGCAGCCTACAGCTGCTACCCAAAATTGTCCTGCGCCCAA
This sequence comes from Tetradesmus lagerheimii, assembly GCA_902809745.2. Taxonomy (NCBI): domain Eukaryota; kingdom Viridiplantae; phylum Chlorophyta; class Chlorophyceae; order Sphaeropleales; family Scenedesmaceae; genus Tetradesmus; species Tetradesmus lagerheimii. The sequence goes on along the minus strand of CADDIJ020002642.1, from coordinate 30,054 downwards.
CCCTGTTCTCATACTGCTCACCTTCCCTGTTACATCCACCATCACCAGTTCCAGCTCGCTGCTCCAGCCTGCAGCTGCCAGCCTACAAAACTGCTAATAAAACACTTTTACGTTCTGCTCACCTTGCCTGTTACATCCACCATCATCAGTTCAAGCTCGCTGCTCCAGCCCCATCCTGCAAGCTTGCCGCCCTCCCACAGAAACGACCCCAGCAGCTGCCCCGAGCAACTGAAGATGCGCACGACAGGCCTGCCACCTGGCGCTCCGCTGCGCACAACTGTCAGCGCTGACTCATCACGCACTTGCGAAGACGAGACCTCTTGTGTCCTGCCCATGCGCACAACCGCTAACCAACAAGTGTTTTGCAACTGCTCACCTTTCCTGTTACATCCGCCATCATTAGTTCAAGCTCGCTGCTGCAGCCCCATCCTGCAGCTGCTGCTTGCCTCTGCAAAACAAACTCTTTGCAACTACTGCTCACCCTTCTCACCACGTTTGACCATCACTCCGAACCTGCCGTCCGGCCTGCTGTGTAAATGCTTGGTTCGCTGCCTGCAATGCTATACATTTTAGTATGCTCACCTTTCCGGTCACATCCACCATCACCAGCTCAAGCTCGCTGCTCCAGCCCCACCCTGCAAGCTTGCCGCCCTCCCACAGAAACGACCCCAGCAGCTGCCAGCCTACAACTGCTAACCAGAACCGCCCCTTGTTTACTCACCTTCCCTGTTACATCCACCATCACCAGCTCAAGCTCGCTGCTCCAGCCCCACCTGCAGCCTACAACTGCTAACAAAACCATCCTGTGGTCCTTACCCCTGTTCTGCTCACCTTCCCTGTTACATCCACCATCACCAGTTCCAGCTCGCTGCTCCAGCCCCATCCTGCAAGCTTGCCGCCCTCCCACAGAAACGACCCCAGCAGCTGCCCCGAGCAACTGAAGATGCGCACAACAGGCCTGCCACCAGGTGCACCGCTGCGCACAACGGTCAGTGCTGAATCATCGCGCATGAGGGCCAGCGGACCTCCAAAGGGAGTGGCTGCAACTCTGCTTGCAGGAACAGCAGCAATTTGGCGGTTGGGGGGAGGATGCCAGGTTGCAGGACAGCCCCAGGGGGGGTGAGTGCGAGAGTACAGCGATTAGCAGGTGTCTGTGTGTCGAAGCTGTAGCTGTGCTGATTATTGTTGGATACAGTGGATTGCAGGGTACAAAGGTATATGGTGTGCATGCTTGCATGCATGCCAGGTTGCTGCATGGGCGATGTGCAGTGCTGTTCTGCACTGCTGCCAGGAAGGTACACTGCAGAGAGAGTGACCTTACACGACTGTCCGTTGTACGCAGCTGCTGTGTCTGCTGCTGTCAACAGCTCACCACAGCTGCTGTCAATTATTCAAGTGCAGGCTGCTGAATGCTGCATTTCATTCGCCCAAGCAGTGTGCACCGCTTAGTGCAGCAGCAGCAGCAGCAGCTGCTGTGCTGCCCACCTCTGCACGTCCAAGTCCACATCCTGCCAGCTCAGATCGTAGAGGTGCTCTTGGCAGTAGAAGGTATCAGCACACGGCTCCCAGTCGCTCACTGCACAGCCACGCCATGGTAAGCGTCTGCAGTTGTTCTGTGCTGATCAAGCCCTAAGCGTGGTAGCTGCTGCTAAGCAGATAGATACGCACCTGCATCTGCTCGTAAAGACGCTAGTGCTGCAGACGTCATCGTTTCACTGCGTTGAAGCTCGTTGCCAGGGCTAGATCGCTACATACTCCGGGGCTATCAGCTTTTGTCCAGCACAACGCTTGTGACGCAGCTGCTAGCAGTGATCGCCAATCAGTGCCTTTTATATTTCGACATCGTACTATTAGAAGCGTAGGTTCACGCCATTGCGCAGCCTTGGTGGAAAACGACACAGCAGGTGCAGTCACCCACTTGCAAGGGATCTGCTCTTGCTGCTGCACAGCTACTTGCAACCTCTTCTTATATATGTGTGGTCAGCTACGTAACATATATCTTCGTATTCGTGCTGACGGGGTCAGCTGCCAACGAGCAGGGATTCAACTATGAACCTGGAGAACCCTGCTGTCACTGACACTCCACAGTTGTCACTTCTACAGTGCTGCACGTTTCGCAGCATCAAGCTCTGTTCGCTGTGTAGGTTCTCATCGGCACATGGTTTGGGTCCGAGTTATGCCACACCAACTTGCTTGAGCTTCAATGATTTTAGCCTACAGCCGCAACCGTTGCCCGGGGTTGCTGCCACTGGAACCGTGCCACTGCCAGAGTGGCACCAGAGTCTGACGATCATCGGCTGGCCTGCTGCTGTTTGCATCATGCCTGGTGTTGGTATAATGCTGCGAAATGCGACAGTGTCAAGGCTGAACATGCAGTCTAGCCCTGCAGTGCATTGAACATGCAGCCACTGGCTTGGGGATTGATCATGCTGGCAAGCACGCAAGGTAGCACCTGATCAAGAACTGATGGCACTCTGCCAGCCATGACATGGCTGTAGTCCTGCTATCTACCAACCATATCCTGGTACCAGAGACATGAGACAGGCCCAGGGGGCCGGGAAGCATTTGTGTAAGGCCGTTACACTACTACATAAGAGCGCTCTCAACTGTTGTGTGGGGGCAAGCCACCCACGCATCCATCCCACCACCACCAGCAACCCTGACCAACCAAACAGCCAGGGCACAAACAACGTGTTGTCTTCATACACTCAACGATACATGCTTCTGTAGTATACAACTTACTGCACACAGCTCAACACTCGCCCAGCAGACACAACGCAGTAGCTACTGCACTGCTGCAACTGCCATGCATATGGTATGCACAAAACTCTTCGCAACTCGCACAGCAAGCACCCTGCCGCTAAGCACCACTGAAGAACAGCAGCTGCTTAGTTGCCTGGCACGAACTTGGTGGCGTAGTTCCAGGCGTTGTTGCCGGATGGGTCAGCCAGGTGGGCGTCCAGGTTGGCAATGGGGCCCTGGCCGGTCACGATGGCCTGCACGAAGAAGCCGAACATGCTGAACATGGCCAGGCGACCGTTCTTCAGCTCCTTGACCTTGAGCTCAGCCAGGGTGTCGGGGTCGTCAGCCAGGCCCAGGGGGTCGAAGAACTTGCCACCGGGGTACAGGCTGTCCAGGTCCTCACCGAAGCCACCTGGGGCACCGCCGTTTGCACGGTAGGCCTCTGCGGCACCCATGAGGATGACCTGCAGGCAGCAGCAGCAGAAGGCAGCAGGAAAAGCAGCAGAAGCAAAGGGTCAGCAAGATGTCTGCAGGAGAAACGACGGCGAACAACAGCAGGTTCCTAGATAGAAGCTTGCAGAGAACAAGACAGCTCAACCACGCTGATTCACACTGGCACAGCACTGCTGCTGACAACCCAGGCACTTGCTGGCACTACGGTATAAGAGATACAGCCTGGAAAAGCAGAGCTGCAGACTAGATTTTCTATGGTGTGCTTAGTCAAACCGCAAGATGAATGACCTGCTGCTGCTGAGCTGCTGCGGCTGCAAAGCAAATGAAGCAGTGGAGTCCTGCAAGCACTGCTACACTTGCTAGGGCCAGCCAGGCAGGCCACTGCTGCTGTACTGTATCTGTTATCACTTCAGCAGTCGAGCCAGCTGCAGCATGAAGCAACACAAGAGATATCAGACAGCAGTAACCCACCTGGCATGCCAGGGTTGCCAGGATGCTCTGGGCGTGCACCAGGTTCTCGTTGCCCAGGTAGTTCAGGCCACCGTCCTGGAAGATCTGGGCACCAGCCTTGAACCACACGGCCTCACCGAAGGGCACGCCGTTCTTGGCCAGCAGCTCGGGGGTGATGCAGCCCAGAGCACCGAGCATGGCCCAGCGGGCGTGGATCACCTCCACCTCCCTGTAGCGGGAGAAGGTCTGGGGGTCAGCGGACAGACCGGCGGTGTCCCAGCCGTAGTCGCCGGGGAACTCGCCGGTCAGGTAGTCGGGCTCGCTGGTGAAGGGGCCTGCGAGACAGCAAGGTGACGATGCGTCAGCGGACCTACCAACGGTGATCAACCAAGTATGACAAGATCCGGGGGAGCTGCTGCCTGACAAGTGCTGTAAACATATGAAAATGCATCTGTTCTGTTTATTCAAGGGGTCCTAGCGTATGCTGAGCTGCTGCAGGCTGACGAAGGCTCCCGGAAGCACTGCTCCTGCTGTGTGACGCTGCTCACCCAGGAACTTTGCCCTGTCGGGGCCATAGAACTCCACTGCAGCGCGGGTCACCTGGCGGGTGGCCTGCAAGCAACCAAAGGCAGAGCGGACCGGAGCTGGGTAAGACTTCGTGCTCCGCTGGGCGTTGCTGCAGCTATGCTGCCTGATCTGCTGCGGATCTTGCGCATTTCAAACAAAGCTAAACAAAGCTATGGTTTGCTGCTGCTGCTGCTGGTCGGTGAAGGCCTGGACTTCAGCGCGTTCGTGAGCAAGAGTGCTCACCCTGGTTGCAGCGGCCTTGGTGGCCACAGCCTGCTTGAGTGCGAATGCCATTTTGCTGGTGGGGTGAAGTAGATCAACCTTGAGAGTAGGGATCAGCTTCAGACAGCCGCAATGGGGCTGGGCCCGGCTTTAAGTAGCCCGACCAGACATGGCTAACAACTAACATAACTTGATCTCTCGTTAGCCAGGCCAGCAACCGGCCATCGCACAGCACGTGGGAACTCCTGTCATCAATGGAATCACTTGGAAGCGGCGTGAGTCTGGCAAGCGTGCCGTGTGTGCCACACGAGCCAGGCGCAAGGATAGTATCTGGTGACACCATCCGGAATCTTCGACGTACACGAGTTCAAAGCAATCAGATATATGCAGTATACACATGTTCATTGTTTTGACGTGTTTGGAGCGGTGTGCGTAGCAGCTTCTCGGGCAACGGTTGCTGTATCTCCCTTGGACCTGAGCTAGCGGACGCTGCTCAGCAAGGGGGCTATCACGTCGATTCAGTGGCCTTGGTGAGATGAGGTTATGCGTGCGATGCGTTTTGGCGTGCAGTGAAGCAGGTGTTGACGAGCAAGCTTGGAGTCCAGTGCTGTGCACTGTGCAGTTCAAGCTGTGGTGTGGGTGCATTGGCGTGTGCTGCAAATCTATCAAGATCTGAGCAGCATGCAGCATCTCACATGTGGCGTCAATTCAGACGCAAGTAATAAGCATAAAAACGCCCATAATCGGCCACAGAACACATGGACACAACTGCAGCAGAAAAGCACAACAGATCAGGCAGTGCAACAGCAGATCTGGATCACAGCAGCGTGCCAGCATGTTCTATATGAAATCGAAACGAAGCAGCATGTGCAGCTACAGCGCGACCAGGCTTACATGACCAATTCAGGTGCATTAATCTTATGCAGTGTCCTGCGTGTGCAAATGCACAGCACTTGGACTGCAGGGCAGCTGCTTGCAGATGCATTGTAAACTAACAGTTGACTCCTACATTGTGGCCTGCCTGCTTTCATGTTGCACAAAAAAACACCGCATGTGCCAGTTGCGTGGTTCTACACGCCAAGCAGCCAGCCACATACATCCGTCTGAATTCGCTCTTTGACATCTGCAGGGTAAGCAGCAGCCTGCACCTGCAGTGCAAAAAGGAGTGACCGGGGTGCTGTAACGTTGCCGCTCAGCTCCACAGCACTGCTTGTGCACACCATTGCTCTTTCAGGAACACCTGCACCGTGCTCTTGCCTGTGTTTCACTACAGTTTGGTTGAACCATCAAGCTCTTCATTTATCATGCTTGCACATGGCGCCAAGCAGTTGCATTGCATCACCGCTCCTACGCACTACCCACATTGTTATGCATCATAAGTAACGTGTGCGGCACTTGAAAAGCCCCTGACTGGAAGGGGTGCTGGTGGAGGGTGGTGTTGCCAAATGGCTTTCAAGCGCAGCTGCTGAGCAACCTCAAGATGGCGCTTTGCTGTTACAGGGGTGATTGATGTGTGGTGGAGCTTGCAGTATAAGTGGTGAAGTGGTGGGCGCGGGCAACATGGCTGTGTGGATCTTGCTGTTGATGTGCATGCAACCGATTAACCCTCTAAGAGCAGCAGCAGTCTAGCAAGAAAGCAAGCACGCACGCAAGCAACCAGAGTTACCTGACCCCTGCATGCACCGGATGCACTGCAGCAAGCGCACACTGCTGCAAGTGCGCGCCGATGCCACTTGAAAAGCTTTGTAACTACTTGTCCAGATCCCAGATACAGCGTGTATGCAGTGCTGTCTAACAGCGTGTCAGCAGTGATGTCTCACATGATCTTGACATGCCACAGGCGCCATGCTCTCAAGTGAACTTGCATGCATGCGCAGCCTTGCATGCGGGGTAGGGTGTATCTGCGCATGCATGCTTCTCTGCTATTCTGCTAGAGTGCTGCATAATTTGAATTCTCAAATGAGTGCCTAGCTGCACTGTGCGTGCACTGTGCATGCGCTATGTGAAGGCAATCGCAAGGGCATAATCAGCTGCAGCAGGTGCGTTGCCTTCTAGTGTGCTTGCTTCACTACCAGTTGAGCACGATGCTACACTGCAGCAGTGGCGTGTCATTGGTCAGTGCCACTGCGGTACGATGCCGCAATGTTTGTCGCGTTACCTTTGAAGTCTCTTCAGTCTGAACTGAGTCGGGATCATCCCGACGGTCACATTTTGACATGTCGCCAAGCGGCGCTTTTAAACTCGCTGTTGTGAAGTGAACTTTGAGCTCATCACATGGTACAGCCCACGCTCAGTAATTGTCAGCTGTACTGCTGCCCTGCAGTTCCTGCAGGGTGCCTGTCAGTACCACTGAGTCGGGGTCGTACACATGTAACATTACAGTGGGTCAGGCCAGCCTTGCTTGCGTGCGCAGCCTTGTGTGGGTGAGCCTTGCATGCAGGGGAAGGGTGTCACTGCATGCCTTGCTGCTTGGGTGCTGCTATTACTTTTACATTCCTGCTAGAGTGCTACAAAGTTTTCACATATGCCAGCCCCGTCTTGTACTTGCAAAGGCATGGCGGGCATGCAGAGGGGTTGCAGCACTCCTGCACCAGTGCTGTGCCCAGATTTCCATTTTTACCCCCTGTTGTGTATGCACAAATCGTACACGTTGAGGTGGCGCGCAGCACAGTTACAAAGGGGGATAGCAGGCTTGCACATTCTCAGCACTGTGGGGTTGCTGTGCATGCGTCAGGCATTCAATGCAAGTTGCTGCCCTGCGTATGAGTCTCGGACTCATGATGCAACCGGGTCTAGAAACAGCCTGTGGGTCAGGCCAGCCCTGCGTGCATGCGCAGCCCTGCATGCGTGCACAGCCTTGCATGCAGGGGGTAGGGTGTCTCTGCATGTTTGTTCTGCTGGAGTGCTCTGCAGGCTGCGCTTTCACATGCTGGAGCTCCTGACCTGCCGCTGCACTGTGGCAGTGCTGATCATGAAGTCCATGCAGACAGCTGTTGAGCAGTCATTGTATGGCGGTCAAACAAGCATTTTGATAAACAGTCAGTGCTGGCATTGCCAGGAAATGCAGTCATGGCTGGGAGCCAGGCGTTGCAGGCGCAGTCGAACTGTGATCCCATCAGGCTGTGCTGCTGCAGTGCTACTGTACTTGGGTACTGCCAGTGACCACGGTGTTTCCCCTCAAAAGCTACATCGTGTATCGTAACCAGCTGAACACCATGCCCCGCAAGGCAGAGGATACTTCCGTCCAAACAGTCACTGTTCCGAATGATTCGGAAACTCTGCGAAGTTCGCCGACGAAGTTCGTCTTGATCAATCCGCTGCATTGACATCGTTTGGGATGAATACACCGTTGATTACGTTTTACTTAGACCAGTGCTCATATGCCTACTGTGCCAACCTGGCACGCTCAACTTGCTCAGCAAGGTTTTCAAGGAGTGATGCTGTTTATTTGCTTGCACATTGCTACCAGTCAGGCTGCTGCTTAGACTATGACAGTCTGAATGGAATCCAGGTTAGCCTAGTATCCATCATGCTGCAAGGCAGGTGAGCTGTACTGCTGAAACAATCTGCCAGGCCAGCTGCAGGTTAGTTGGCCATCATCTGCTGCAAGCCAGGTGAGCTGCACGGTTTGGCAAACAGACTGCCAGGACTGCTGTTGCATGCAATGCAGGCTGCGCAGCATGATGCATGCAAGAGTCACATCAGCTGTCAGGTCAAGAAGTTGCATGCCGATAGAATTGCTTGTGAATCACTGCAACACTCTACTTTGAGCCGTTACGTCATGCATGTTCACCCTACGCATGCTGATGCCATGCGCTTCAAACGGCCCAGGTCATTTTTGTGTGCTGGTGCGCCAACACGTGGCGTTGAGTTGCTGATGCGTGTCCGAATGGGATGTCTTTGTGTGCACGAGCGTACCAGTCGTTATGGGGGTAGCAGAGCAGATTCTAATATAATACAGCGTGTCCTGCTTGTGGTCAGAATGTTGAGTCTTTGTCACATCTGATGTTTGATTGTCCTGCCACTTCTGCTCAAAGAGATACTGTGTTGGATGAGATTCGGTCTGTTTTGCAGCAGACAGTTGCTGGTGGCGCAGGAAAATTGCGCAATGTATTGTCATTGACGATGCATCGACCAAGTTGTTGCGTTTTGTTTCTGATGATTGGGGTAGCTAGGGGGTTTGCCGACTGGTGTTTAGGAGCATTGCTGCGTATCTTGTGAAAGCTTGGGATGTGCGTACTAGTTGCGAACATAATGGAGCGGTGCTCCCTCTTTCTTCCGCCCCGGGGGCGCGGGGCCGATGGCGTTGATGCTATGGCTTGATCTGGTAATTTGATGATGATGACAGACTGCTGGCCATTGCTGAACAGTCACTGCAACACTGCAACTGCCAAGCACTCATGATACTGCTAGACAGATTCTACTGTCTGAACAGGAATCGAGACGTGCCCAAGGGGCAGAAGGCCATTTGAACTGTCCAGTTACACAGCAGCAGGGCACACCAGCAATGCCAGCATACCACAGTTGTTTCACTAGGCAGCTACACACACTCGATTCACTCCACTCGACCCAGCACAAACACACACACACCAGAGCTTATCCCAGCTCTGCACCAGAAGCACGCAACAGTCAACTCACATCCTGCGTCACTCAGCCCAACCCTTGCAAGCAAGAGCCAGGCGTTACAACAGCAGCTGCTTAGTTGCCTGGCACGAACTTGGTGGCGTAGTTCCAGGCGTTGTTGCCGGATGGGTCAGCCAGGTGGGCGTCCAGGTTGGCAATGGGGCCCTGGCCGGTCACGATGGCCTGCACGAAGAAGCCGAACATGCTGAACATGGCCAGGCGACCGTTCTTGATCTCCTTCACCTTGAGCTCAGCCAGGGTGTCGGGGTCGTCAGCCAGGCCCAGGGGGTCAAAGGCACCACCGGGGTACAGGCTGTCCAGGTCCTCACCGAAGCCACCTGGGGCGCCACCGTTGGCGCGGTAGCTCTCAGCGGCACCCATCAGCAGCACCTGAGCGCAGAAGCAAGCAGCAGTGCAGCGGGCACACAGGGTGAGTTCCTTTGGTCAAACATTTGCATTGAGTGCACAGTGTGAAGGACCCTGCAAGTTGCATCACACCTGCTGCAACACAGCTGCAGCGCTGATACTGTTGCATTACACAGGCGAAGGCATGCTCTGCAGCTGCAGCAATCCAATGAGCTGGCATGGTACAGCTTGCTGCAGAATGGCATAAAGGGTGCAAGCATACGGCTCGTGCAAGGATACTGCTCTTGCAGGCGTGCTGCTGGTGCTAGCATTCAACGGATGTGTCTGCATTGACAGCATTCGTGCATGCTGGCACAATACAGGTCATTGCTGCTGCTTCACTGGTGCCAGCAGAAGCAACACAGTTGCTGCCTGCTTCTGGCACTGCTGCTGTACTACACTGGTTGGAAGAAGACCAGCTGCTGTTGTCAACTGCTGTGCTGTTCAGAACACATGAATGAGAAGGACAGCACAGCTGCTAGCCACATGTACTCTCACAGGCGAAAGGTAGTTGCTGGTAAGATCTGCTGACTGGTACTGGCGACTGCAGGCTTGCATGGTCACAGCTAGCTGCTCTGCTGCTGCTGCATTGCAGGTGTAATATGGCTGCTGTTGCTGGTGTACTGCTGCTGTTGCTACAGGGCACCACTGCTGCTGTGGATCCAGCACGCACCTGCACTGCCAGGGTTGCCAGGATGCTCTGGGCGTGCACCAGGTTCTCGTTGCCCAGGTAGTTCAGGCCACCGTCCTGGAAGATCTGGGCACCAGCCTTGAACCACACGGCCTCACCGAAGGGCACGCCGTTCTTGGCCAGCAGCTCGGGGGTGATGCAGCCCAGAGCGCCGAGCATGGCCCAGCGGGCGTGGATCACCTCGATCTCCCTGTACTTGGCGAAGGTCTGAGGGTCAGCGGACAGACCGGCGGTGTCCCAGCCGTAGTCACCAGCGAACTCGCCAGTGAGGTAGGCGGGGGTGTCGCCCTCGGAGAAGGGGCCTGCGAACGAGAAGCAGTAGGGCGGGAGTGAACGGGTGAGTGTGTATATGTGCGAGATACTGCTAGATCTCGGCCTTCAAAGTAAAACTTAACATCATATAATCTTATAAGCAACGCTGCTGACGCCTGGAAAGCATGCTACAAGTGTGCCGGACTGCTTCTGCCGAGACTGGCCACACAGCTCAGCTCTACTCACCCAGGAACTTGGGCCTGTCGGGGCCATACCACTCAATAGCGGCACGGGTCACCTGGCGGGTGGCCTGCGAAGCAAACAGACATCTAGTAAGCTCCTGCTAGCACCGCTGAAAGGCGCTACGCCAGCCCTGGATCTCAGCCTATAAAGATGCATTAAGCTATACTAAAAGGCGTTCTGGCACGCGCTTGCTACGTGAGGCTGCTGAGTGAGTGCTGGAGCGAAGATTTTGTACACACCCTGGTTGCAGCGGCTTTGGTGGCCACAGCCTGCTTGAGTGCGAATGCCATCTTGGTTGTTTGTGTTGGGGTTGGGCTCGGGAGTGTTCTCGACCGGGTCAACCTGTCTGAGCGCCTGCTTCAGCTTATATCTCAGCGACAACCTGACCCGGGAGGGTTCAGGGCTTGCACGAGATCACCTGGCCGTGATGAACACGAGATCAGCATTCAAGCTGCTTTGATTGCACTGAAGCTGCAACGTTTCAGCAGAAGAAGCACGATGTGCTGCTCGGCTGTCTGGCTGGTCAAATCTTCCACGTCGTGTGCGTATATACGCGTCACTCTTTTGTGTCAACAGTAAATCTTGTTCGTCCGATGGCATTAGATGCTAATTAGACGTTGCTGCCGGTTTATAGGCAGCAGGGCATGCTGACCTGCAAGCCAGTTGCGATGACGTGTGGTCGTTCAGTTTGTCCAGCCAGCAGGAACCCTGATTCCCTCTGTTCGCCTTGCTTCACCGTCCTACAAGCAATATCCATGCTCATTAGGCATCAGTTACAGGCCTTGCAACAGCTGTCCAGAACAGTCGGCTGTTGCAGCTGCTGGTACTTCATCAAGCACAGCACGTATCATAAACAACCTCTTCTTATCAAGATCTTCCTTTTACAGGAAGTAGCAGCCTACACCTGATGGCTGCAGGGTGCTGCATGGTGCTGGGACAGAGCTAGAAACAAGATCGCCACACTACTGCTAATTCCTTCACTACTGTGTGGCGACACCATGCTCTGCTGCTGTGACGAACATCCAGGGCACATTACAACAGAAATGAGCAGAGTTTATACCTTGTATGCACCTGCAGAAGTACCATCCCTTGCACCGCATACATGTGCACTTGCATATGGCAGGAACACACAGTCACAGTCACAGTCACAGTCACAACTTGAAAGCACACGCCCCAACTGTGCTCCGTGGCGCTGCTGCTACGAGCCCGCACCAATGCTGGCACAAAGAGTGACGCATGCACTCCAGCAACTACTCTCACACCTCCAGCTGTTTCTGCTTGCTTGCTTGCTTTCCTGCTCGCATGCTGCTGCTTCTACTACCAGCTGCTACCTGGCAGCTTCATCACCCGCCACTAGACAACAGCACTGCAGGTGGCAGCTGTACATGCATGACAGCAGCAGCAGGATGCCGCTGCATGCACCTGCGGTGCTTGCCATGCCTGACACGGTCTAAGCAGGCTGCTCCTCACTGCTGCTCTTGCTGCCGCTGCTGCTGCTCTTGTGCCTGCTGCAGCCGCTGCTTGCCTGCTGCAACCAAACTGCCAGCCATGCCCAACACCGCTCTCTGCCCATCACTGCTGTGCCGGCAGCACCTCCGCCTGCTGCTCTTGCTGCTGCTGCTGCTGCCGCTGTTGCGCCTGCTGCAGCTGCTGCTTGCCTGCTGCCACGAAACTGCCAGCCATGCCCCACACTGCTCTCTGCTCCTCACCGCTGCGCTGGCAGCACCTCCGCCTGCTGCTGCTGCTGCCGCTCTTGTGCCTGCTGCAGCTGCTGCTTCCCTACCGCAACAAAACAGCCGTCTATGCCCGATACTGCTCTCTGCTCCTCACTGCTGCGCTGGCAGCACCCCCGCCTGCTGCTGCTGCTCCTGCTGCTGCCGCTCCTGTGCCTGCGCAGCTGCTGCTTGCCCGCTGCCACCAAACTGCCAGCCATGCTCGACACTGCTCTCTGCTCCTCACTGCTGCGCTGGCAGCACCTCTGCCTGCTGCTGCTCTTGCTGCTGCTGCTGCTGCCGCTCTTGTGCCTGCTGCAGCTGCTGCTTGCCCGCTGCCACCAAACTGCCTGCCGGCAGTGCCTGCCGTGCCTGTGTGCTGCTTCCTGCAGCCCAGCGTGCATAATCTGTCGCCAGCAACTCCAAAAAGCTCGGTAGCAGCGCTTGCATCACGAGCTTTGCTACGAGGCCTGCCGTAGTTGACAACAGGGGCCCGGGAACTATACTGAGGGGGTGCGGCATACGCAGCGTCATGCTGAGTTTGACCTTGCAAGCCAGGCTGCTCATGCGCTGCCACGCAGGTGCTGCTGCTGCTGCTGCTGCTGGATCTTCGGCTGCTGACGAGGCTGCGTGCACAACTGCCAATGGCGGCTGCTGCTGTTGCTGCTGCTGTTGCTGCTCAGCAGCAGGTGACGAACCAGCGGCAGCGCTGCTGCTGTCTGCAGTCGCATCTGCTGCTGGTTCCGTTGTGATTAGTGTTGCCTGCTGTGTTACTTTGCTGCTCATGTTTGCGATCAGGTCAACTTTGAACTCTTGGTCAAACCTTGGGTCCCCGATGACTAAGCGGTTGGCACGGAAGGTCACCTGCAACGACATGAAAGCGGCAGCACTGTAAAGCAAGCAGAGACACCCGACCCTGCATGCAAGGCTGCACATGCATGCAACGCTGTCGTGACCCACTGCAGTGCACCTCTAGTTGTATGGTGGACACATAAAAGCAGCGATAATGCATGGTGACAAAATGCTGAGATGAGACAGTGCTGACCACCGCCGCGCAGGCCATGCGCTAGCAGGAGGACTGCACTGCACATCACGGTGCACAATCTGTGAAAACGTGCCCCTACCCATAGCCGAATGCGCACAACGTTCCTTGGTTCAGCAGCCCAACCGCTTCAACCCTACCGCTGCACACTCACCTGGCACGAGTTCAGCACAACAACAGTGACCAAAGCTCACAAACACCACCAGCAACTATCCAGCCGGCGCATACCAAACACCCACCTGGCCATGTTTATCATCGATGTCCACGTACACCACCAGCAGCGGCTCCAAGTCAACCCCCAGCAGCTCACGCATGGGAATGCGCAGCAGAAAGGCGCCAGCACCACTCACAGGCGGCGCTGCTGCTGCTGCTGACTGGTGGCTGCTGGCACCAGCACCATTCACAGGCGGCGCTGCTGCTGCTGCTGCGGAGTGGTCACTGTCAGCACCAGCACCACTCACAGCCGGCGCTGTACTGTCACCTACTGCTGCTGCTGCTGCTGAGTGATCACTGCTGGCACCAGCACTACTCACAGCCGGCGCCGCCGCTGCTGCTGCTGCTGGAGCTGTCGTTTCACCACTGAGAGTGCTGCTGCTGCAGCCGCCCTTGAGGCTAGCACTACTGCTGCTGCTTTCTGACGGCTCAGAAAGCTCCTGCATAACAGGCGAAGGGTTCGTAGCGCTACTGCTGGTGCTGCTGCTGCTGCTGTCAATGTCACCGCCATCACTGCTGCTGCCTAGCACAGCTTCCAACCCTTGCTGCTGCTGCTGCTGCCGCTGCTGCTGCATGGCAGCCTGGCGCTGTGCCCGTTGCGCCTTTTGCTCTGCAAGCAGCTCCCCAAGCAATGCTTCTACATCAGTGCCTGGTGCCAGTCGAGTGATCAACTTGGGATCCAGTACGCTGTACTGCTCTAACGGGAGTGCTAAGTACGCTTGAACGGATTTGGACAGAGCCTCAAGCGGTACAGATGTACTGCTGCTGCTGCTACTGCCAGACTGCTTGCCTGTTAGCTGCTGTAGCCATGAACCACCAGCTGCTGCACTGCTGCTGCTGCTGCTGGAGGAGTGCTTCGAGTGGTGCTTATGGTGCTTATGGCTCGTGTTGCTGCTGTGGGCGCTGCTGTGCTGCTGCGCGTTGTTGCTGCTGGAGCTGTCAACGGGGTGTGAAGCTGCTCTCAGCACCTCCTGCGCGTGCAAAAGAAGACAAGCGCAGCAATGTCACAACGTCAATGCATTACCAGGAGCCTGTTGGTAGCCTGCTGCCTGCACAGCTGTCTGTGGCATATGAGCTCTGACTCGTAAAATGCAGATGGTAGGTAACTATGTTCCCTGCCAAGGTCAAAGGGGCCACGCACAACGCTGCGCTTTCTCAAGCACATGTGTGTGCCAATGCATGCCCATGCCAGCTGTGCATACTGCCTACAATACGATCCAGTTGCAGCAAGTCACCTGCTATGGCATAGCTTGCCCACTGGACATTCATATACGCACTTCATGACAACAGCAGAGGCCAGCTAGCAAGACGATTCAAATCTGGTCAAACCTAAAGTGTGCTTTGACGGTTATAACCTGGCTCACCTTGACAGGTACGCTGCTAGACGCCTTAGCGCCAAAGCTGATTAGCTTGCTGGGCCCTGAAGCCGGCAATCCTGCAATGCCACTTTTGGCACCTGCCGCTGCTCCGCCACTGCCAGCGCTGCTGCTGCTGCCTTGTTTGCTACCCTTACTGCCGCTTGGCTGCCGCACTCTGTTGTATGTGCCTAAGATCTTGTTGATTGCTGCAATTGCTGCTTCTAGCGCTGCTACACTACCACGGTCAGGGCCCCGTTGTGCATGCGTGACAGTCAGCAGCCATCGTGAACGGCTGCTGCTACTGCAGGCGTTGCTGAGATGGCCTGGTTTGCTGGGTGACAAATGCAAGTGTGACATAGGCTGTTTTGGAGCCTGCGTATGGAGTCCATGTGCCATGTGCCGGCTGCTCTGGGCGATGGCACTGCGGCTGCTGCTGCTGCGCCCTTGACAGCAGCAGCCTCTACTACTGGTTGAGTTCAAGGCTTGCATCGCTGCACAGGTACCCGCAATCTATTTAAAATGGCGTTTCTATCGTTTTTTAGCACGCTATGTCACAGGGCAGCTGCAGCTGCTACTGCTGGTGCTGTGATGTACTGCTGAGGCACGCGCAGCCAGTTTGACCCCTCAGAACAACCCGAAAGATATAAGCATTAGCAAACATTCGCTGAGGCAGCAGTTCGTCGGTATTGGATGTCACTGATCACCACGAGGGTTGTGGGGAGTAGGCCCTGCCACGTGCGCCTGGGGCAACCTGAGATGGCCTCGATCCTGCGGCACGAATCATCGATCTATCTGTCGTTCTTCTGTGCTGCTGTTGAAAGCTGCCACTCGGCAGCAAGTGAACGTGAAAAAGCCCTGCACTGCAAACATGGCCAGCCTCACGCAGCGGCAGAGCCTGGGCAGGGCAGCATGCACAAAGCACGCATTTGTAAAAGAAGCTCCGGTCAGCTGCGTTCGTCCAGCCGTGTCTCTCCGGAGCAAGAGCGTGCAGTGTGCAGCAGCAGCTGTGGAGACCAAGGTGTGCTGCAACTGCAGCTGCACAGCTCAGCAGCAGCTCTAGCATCATCATCACCGGTCAACGATACGTTGACTGCCTTTACTGCAGGTCCCTAGTGTGGCAGACCTGACCAACCTGGACCGTGTGTCGATCCTGGCAGAGGCCCTGCCCTACATGCAGCGCTTTGCAGGAAAGACAATCGTTGTAAAGTATGGTGGGGCAGCTATGAAGGACCCAACACTCAAGGTGTGTGTTGTAGCAGCAGCTGAATAGCAGCATGCTGCAGGACGCTGCGGCTGGGAGCTTGTGTGGCAGGTGCTGCACGCAGGCACACTGCAAGGTGCAGCAGCTGTTGGAGGAGCCGACAGCAGCGATGTGTCATGCTGCTGAGGCACTGCTGCAGCAGCATCAGCTTGCAACGTTCAGCATCATCAGCAGCAGCGCAATGTGCTGCATCTCGGAGACGATAAACGCGGCAGCGCGGGTGTAGCAGGCACAATCACGCGGAGGTGATGTAGTGAAACCCTAGTTGCATGCCAGCATGTAACAGGCCACTGCCAGCCAGCCATCATGGTATATTTGTTGTGTTTGCCATTGGCAGAGTTTGAATTTGTATACCAACCCACTGCTGCTGCTGCTGCAGGCTGGTGTGATCACTGACCTTGTGCTGCTGTGGACGATCGGCATCAGGCCTGTGCTGGTGCACGGTGGAGGCCCTGATACAGCTGCTGCTGCTGCTGCCGCCGCCGCTGCTGCTGCTGCTGCAGGCTGGTGTGATCACTGACCTTGTGCTGCTGTGGACTGTGGGCATTAGGCCTGTGCTGGTGCACGGTGGCGCTCCGGAGATCAACAGCTGCTGCCGCTGCTATTGCTGCTGCTGCTGCTGCTGCAGGCTGGCTTGATCACTGACCTTGTGCTGCTGTGGACTGTGGGCATTAGGCCTGTGCTGGTGCACGGTGGCGGTCCGGAGATCAACAGCTGCTGCTGCCGCTGCTGCTGCTGCTGCAGGCTGGTGTGATCACTGATCTTGTGCTGCTGTAGACGATTGGTCAGACTGTGCTGGTTCACGGTGGCGGTCCGGAGATCAACAGCTGCTGCTGGCGCTGCTGCTGGCGCTGCTGCTGCTGCAGGCTGGTGTGATTACTGACCTTGTGCTGCTGTGGACTGTGGGCATCAGGCCTGTGCTCGTTCATGATGGTGGTCCTGAGATCAACAGCTGCTGCTGCCGCTGCCGCTGCCGCTGCTGCTGCTGCTGCTGCAGGCTGGTGTGATCACCGACACTGTGCTGCCGTGGACTGTGGGCATCAGGCCTGTGCTGCTGCACGGTGGCGGTTCTAACATCAACAGCTGCTGGCGCTGCTGCTGCTGCTGCTGCTGCAGGCTGGTGTGATCACTTACCTTGTGCTGCTGTGGACTGTGGGCATCAGGCCTGTGCTCGTTCACGGTTGCGGTCCTGGGATCAACAGCTGCTGCTGCCACTGCTGCTGCTGCCACTGCTGCTGCTGCCACTGCTGCTGCTGCTGCTGCTGCAGGCTGGTGTGATCACTGACCTTGTGCTGCTGTGGACTGTGGGCATCAGACCTGTGCTGGTGCACGGTGGCGGTCCTGAGATCAACAGCTGGCTGGGCAAGCTGGGCATTCAGCCCGAGTTCAAGGGCGGGCTGCGTGTCACTGATGGTGAGATGCTTCTTTGGGCTTCGTTACATTTGCTTCCAGGTGCTTCCTGGGTGGGTGCTGTAGCCATGCAGGCTATCTAGATGTGCAGGTGCTTGCTGGCCTTTTTCAGAAGTGCCTGGTCAGCCTGTCTGGCAGGGTGCATACCAGCAGATGCATTTGCCGCAACACCTCTTGGTCCGGAGATCAACAGCTGGCTGGGGAAGCTGGGGATCCAGCCAGAGTTCCAAGGGCGGCCTGCGTGTCACTGACGATGAGATGTTCATTGTCACCTTGTTACATCGTTACATCTGTCTTCAGCCGCTGCCTGGTTGGGTGCTGCAGCCAGGGAGGGGAGGGTGTTGATGGTGCTTGCTGGCCATGCCAAGAAGCGCCTCAACAGCTTCAAGGGCGGGCTGCGTGTCACTGACGGTAAGCGGCTTCGTCCTTCTCACATTGCAGCCTTCTTATATTGCTGCCTGGTTGGGTGCTGTGCTGGTTAGAGTTGCCCTGCTTGTCAGCCTTCTGGCCGGCTGGTTGGGAACCCATTGCTGGTGGTGTCAAGATGGACCTCTTCTATGGTTGATGCGTCTTGCTAGACACACGTGTAGTCGATGGATTTGATTGCTGCCTGGCCAGGTGCTGCAGCCACGAGGTAAGTTGAGATGGGGCATTCAGCCAGAGTTCAAGGGCGGGCTGCGTGTCACTGACGGTGAGAGGCGGCTTTTGTCTTATCATTGTCTCTAGGTGCTGCCTGGTTAGGTGCTTTTGTGGTTGTAGGTGTTGCTTTGCCGTTCGAGCCTTCTGGCCGGCTGGTTGGGCACCCCATTGCTAGTGGTGTCAAGGTGGGCCTCCTTTATGGTTGCCCCCTCTCGAGAAACACGTGTAGTTGATTTGATTGCTGCCTGGCTAGGCGCTGCAGCCACGAGGTAAGTTGAGATGGGGCATTCAGCCAGAGTTCAAGGGCGGGCTGAATGTCACTGATGGTAAGCTGTTTTTGTTGAAAATTGGCTGCCTGGCTGGGTGCTTTTGGGATGGTTAGCGTTGCCCTGCTCGTCAGCCTTCTGGCCGGCTGGTTGGTGGTGCCAAGGTGGACCTCTTCTTGGGTTGCCCCCTCTTGATGAAAACACGCGATTGAATTGATTGCTGCCTGGCTGGGAGCTGCAGCCGGGGGGGGGGGTGATATGGGGCATTCAACCAGAGTTCAAGGGCGGCTGCGTGTCACTGACGGTGAGATGCTGCTTTTGCCTGGTTGGGTTCTTTTGTGATGGAGTTTGGTTGTACCAGCCTCGTCCACCACACCCTGTGACACCATGCCAAAGCTGCGATTTCCTAAGCACTGCTAACGCTGCTTTTGCTGTGTGGCACGTCTCTGAAACCTGTGTGTTGCAGCTGACACGATGGAGGTGGTGGAGATGGTGCTGGGAGGCCGTGTGAACAAGAGCCTGGTCGGCCTTATCCAACAGAGCGGCGGCTGACACTTGTATACCCTACCAAACTGTGTTTTCTTCAGCAATGCTAACACTGTTTTTGCCGCCGTCCCTGCCATGTTTGTTGGAACGTTTCTGAAACCTGTGCTGCAGCTGACACGATGGAGGTGGTGGAGATGGTGCTGGGGGGCCGCGTGAACAAGAGCCTGGTCAGCCTCCTCCAGCAGAGCGGCTATCTCAATTTCCATTCAACATCATTTAATAGCATATTGCGCCAGAATTGCAGCATGACGTTGCTGCTGCCAATGCATGCGCTACTGCTGCTGCTGCTGCTGCTGCTGCTGCTGCTGCTGCTGCTGCAGCTGACACGATGGAGGTGGTTGAGATGGTGCTGGGAGGCCGCGTGAACAAGAGCCTGGTCAGCCTCCTCCAGCAGAGCGGCTAATCTCAATTTCCATTCAACATCATTTAATAGCATATTGCACCAGAATTGCAGCATGACGTTGCTGCTGCCAATGCATGCGCTGCTGCTGCTGCTGCTGCAGCTGACACGATGGAGGTGGTTGAGATGGTGCTGGGAGGCCGCGTGAACAAGAGCCTGGTCAGCCTCCTCCAGCAGAGCGGCTAATCTCAATTTCCATTCAACATCATTTAATAGCATATTGCACCAGAATTGCAGCATGACGTTGCTGCTGCCAATGCATGCGCTGCTGCTGCTGCTGCTGCAGCTGACACGATGGAGGTGGTTGAGATGGTGCTGGGAGGCCGCGTGAACAAGAGCCTGGTCAGCCTCCTCCAGCAGAGCGGCTAATCTCAATTTCCATTCAACATCATTTAATAGCATATTGCACCAGAATTGCAGCATGACGTTGCTGCTGCCAATGCATGCGCTGCTGCTGCTGCTGCAGCTGACACGATGGAGGTGGTGGAGATGGTGCTGGGAGGCCGCGTGAACAAGAGCCTGGTCAGCCTCATCCAACAGAGTGGCGGCAAGGCAGTTGGCCTGAGCGGCAAGGATGGAGACCTGCTGCGCGCACGCCAAATGGTAGAGAAGGACGTTGGGTGAGTGGGGTTGTTCCGTGACTTGTGGTGTCTATCTGCTGCAGGTGGTGATCATCACGCGTATTGACGCAGCTACATCATGCTACCTCTGCAGCAGATCCCAAACTCACTGACAAAATTGTTTTGGCTGCGCCCTGCTGCCTTATTTCCATTGTGTCCTGCAGGTTTGTGGGTGAGGTGACGCGCGTTGACGCCATGCTGCTGCGCAGCCAGCTACCACACACTGCTATCAACCTTGGCAGCAATACAAGTCATAAACTGACTCAACTTTGTTGTGGCTGCCCCTTGCTGCCTTTCTGTCCCTATTGATCGTAGGTTTGTGGGTGAGGTGACGCGCGTTGACGCCACGCTGCTGCGCAGCCTGGTCAACAGCGGCTACATCCTGCTACCTCTGCAGCAGAGTCCTGATCTCTCCCAACTATGTTGTGCCTGCCCCCTGCTGCGTGGCCAATCTATTTCATGTTTGCAGGTTTGTGGGTGAGGTGACGCGTGTTGACGCCACGCTGCTGCGCAGCCTTGTCAACAGCGAACACTTCCTGCTACCTCCGCAGAAGAGTCTAAAAATGAGTAACAACTCTGTTGTGGCCTGTCCGTCCATTGTGTCCTGCAGGTTTGTGGGTGAGGTGACGCGTGTTGACGCCACGCTGCTTCGCAGCCTTGTCAACAGCGGATACATCCTGCTACCTTTGCAACAGAGTCCACAACTGACGCAACTCTGTTTCGGCTGCTCTCTGCTGCATTTGCGCCGGTTTGTGGGCGAAGTGACTCGCGTTGATGCCACGCTGCTGCGCCACCAGCAGCTACACCCTGCTACCTCCGCAGAAGAGTCTCAAAATGAGCCAACTCTGCTGTGGCTGCCCCCTGCTGCCTTGTGCCGTCCCTGTTTGCTGCAGTTTTGTGCGTTGATGCCATGCTGCTGCGCCGCCAGCCGCTACAACCTGCTTCCTCCGCAGAAGAGTCTCAAAATGAGTAACAAATTTGTTGTGGCCATCGTGTCCTGCAGGTTTGTGGGTGAGGTGACGCGTGTTGACGCCACGCTGCTGCTACATCCTGCTTCCTCGTGCTTCCTCCGCAGAAGAGTCTCAAACCCACCAAAAACTCTGTTTCGGCTGCCCCCTGGTGCCTTCCGGTCTTTGTATCCTGCAGGTTTGTGGGCGAGGTGACTCGCGCTGACGCCACGCTGCTGCGCAGCCAGCAGCTGCATCCTGCTACCTAACCTTCGCAGCACTACACGTCCTCAACGCGTCCGTATTTCATGTTAGCAGGTTTGTGGGCGAGGTGACGCGTGTTGACGCCACGCTGCTGCGCAGCCTGGTCAACAGCGGATACATCCTGCTACCTCCGCACAAGAGTCTCAAAATGAGTAACAACTCTGTTGTGTCCCTTGTTTGCTGCAGGTTTGTGGGGAGGTGACACGTGTTGACGCCACGCTGCTGCGCAGCCTTGTCAACAGCGGATACATTCCAGCAGTCCTGAACTAAGTAACAACTCTTTTTCGGCTGTCCCTTGTTTGCTGCAGGTTTGTGGGCGAGGTGACGCGCGTTGACGCCACGCTGCTTCGCAGCCTTGTCAACAGCGGATACATCCCTGTGGTGGCGACTGTGGCCACGGACGAGAACGGGCAGGCACTCAACGTCAATGCAGACACCGCAGCAGGAGAGGTGCGTAGTACGTCATTGCTGTGTCTTTATGTTGTTCTTTCCGGGTGGGGTGTCTCTGATGTTGGGGTTTCATGTTTTTGAGCAGCTGTCTACAGTCCAAATTCTTGCAGTGGTGGCAACAAATGACGTGTCCACCTGCGCTGCTGCCACTGCCGCCCCCTGCTGCTGCCGCACTCACTTCCCTATGTTGAGCTGTATGCAGATCGCTGCAGCGCTGCAGGCAGAGAAGCTCATCCTGATGACTGATGTGCCTGGTGTGCTTAGGACAAGGATGATGTGTCCACATGCGTTGACGCTGCTGCTGCTGCCGCTGCTGCACTCGCTTGCTTGTGTTGAGATTCCAGCATGTTCAGCCACGGTGGTGGGGGCCCCATCTAGGCATGCGAGTACTGCACTTTGCTGTATGATATCCCTAATCTGGCGTCCTGCAATCCTTTATATTGTGTTATGCTGTATGCAGATCGCTGCAGCGCTGCAGGCAGAGAAGCTCATCCTGATGACTGATGCGCCTGGTGTGCTGAAAGACAAGGTTAATGTGTCCACATGCGTCGACGCTGCTGCCGCTGCTGCTGCTGCTGCTGTCTTCTTGGGCCTATATCACGCAGATTGCTGCAGCGCTGCAGGCAGAGCAGCTCATCCTGATGACTGATGTGCATGGGGTGCTCAAGGACAAGGATGACTTGCCCACATGTGCTGACGCTGCTGCCACTGCTGCTGCTGCCGCACTCGCTTCCCTACGTTGTTCTGCACACAGATTGCTGCAGTGCTGCGGGCAGAGAAGCTCATCCTGATGACTGATGTGCCTGGTGTGCTGAAGGTTCAAAGATGACGTGTCCACATGTGCTGACGCTGCTGCTGCTGCACTCGCACCCTACGTTGTGCTGTGCACAGATTGCTGCAGCGCTGCAGGCAGAGAAGCTTATCCTCATGACCGATGTGCCTGGTGTGCTCAAGGATAAGGATCAAGTGCCCACGTACGCTGCTGCTGCTGCCACTGCTGCTGCCGCCCCTGCTGCTGCTGCTGCAATGTCCTCCTTATGCTGTGCTGTACGCAGATCGCTGCAGCGCTGCAGGCAGAGAAGCTCATCCTGATGACCGATGTGCCTGGTGTGCTCAGGGGCAATCATGAGATGCCCACATTCTCTGCTACTGCCGCTTCCTGATGTTACATGCTGCACACAGATCGCTGCAGCGCTGCAGGCAGAGAAGCTCATCATCATGATTTATGTGCCTGGTGTGCTCAAGGGCAATCATGCAATGCCCACATTCGCTGCTAATGCCGCTTCCTGATGTTATGCTGTTTGCAGATCGCTGCAGCGCTGCAGGCAGAGAAGATCATCCTCATGACCGATGTGCCTGGTGTGCTCAAGGACATGGATGACTTGCCCACATGTGCTGACGCTGCTGCCAATGCTGCTGCCGCTGCTGCTGCTGCTGCCGCACTCGCTTCTCTACGTTGTGCTGCACACAGATCGCTGCAGCGCTGCAGGCAGAGAAGCTCATCCTGATGACTGATGTGCCTGGTGTGCTGAAAGACAAGGATGACGTCTCCACCAAGTTTGCCAGCCTGAACATTCGGGAGTGCAGGAAGCTGACGGAGGATGGCATCATTGCTGGTGGCATGATCCCTAAGGTGCAGTGCTGCATCCGCTGCCTCTCACAGGTGAGACATTCTGGCAGTGGCACCATTGTTTTGCCTGCTTAGACCGTAAGTGTTACCTCTGGTGGTGCACTTTGCAGTGCTGTCCAAGACACGTGTCGCTTGGGTGCGGATCAAGATGTGTGGCGCGTTTTCTAGCGTGGGTGTGCTAGTGCTGGGAGCGGTCTGCAGGAAACCGCAGGGTTGCTGGTTCTGGGAGATCAGCAGTGCCAGCCTGAACACCTCGAGGGCAGGAAGATGAAAGGTGATGGCATCATTGCGGGTGGCATGATCCCCAAGGTGCAGTGCTGCATCCGTTGCCTGTCACAGGTAAGACGTTCTTGTTATTGGTACAGCCATGACCACTGTGTTATGCCTGCCTAGCACTGCTACAGCTGGTGGTGCACTTTGCAGTGCTGCCCTGCTTGACAGGTGTTGCTGGGGTGCGGGCCTTGTAGACAACAAGCTTTTTCTTAACACCTGGTGCTGCTGCTGCTGCTGCTGCTGTGTTTCCGTGTCTGCAGGGTGTGACAGCAGCGCACATCATCGATGGCCGCAGCCGGCACTCTGTGCTGATGGAGCTGCTCACAGATGAGGTGGGTATTGAGGCTTGCTGGCAGCAGCAGCTTTAGCAGCAGCATTAGCAGCAGCATTAGCAGCAGCATTAGCAGCAGCATTAGCAGCAGCATTAGCAGGATAGCTGTGTTGTTTGTGTCGTGCGCCTTTATTATGCAGCACAGCAGAAAGCAGCGGGAGCAACAGAGTCGATTGTCTGTTCTACAGTGTTCTGATGCTTGGCATGTGCCTAGACAGGCAGGGGCATGCCACGTCATCCCATGCATGATGTAGCACCCATCTAGCATGCCATGCCAGCTTGATGCTGCTCACTGACTGGTGTTGGCCCTGCTTTGCTGTCTGGCTGCTGCTGCTGCTGCTGCTCCTGCCGCTGCTGCTGATGCTGCCAGGGCGTGGGCACTATGATCACTGGCTAATCAAGCGCTGATGTCAGCAACCTTTTCGAGCCACGAGCAGCAGATGTTGGCAGTGGCAGTACACAGCATTCAATACGCTGTAAACATTCCTGATACAGGCAGGTCGCAGCATGCTGCAGGTGGAGACTCAACAGTGTGCTGAAGCTTCTGGCAGGTTGTACAAGGTTGCAGCTGCTTCACATGCCGAGGACGCCGTCTGGGCAGCTTGCCTTGCTGTGCGTGTTCTGCTGCATCGCATCGGAACAGCAGCAGCATCATGGTTGACTGCTGCTAGCATGTCGAGTGCAGTTGCAGGTGGTGCCTCCGAAATGGTGGTGATAAGGCAATCAGACTGACCTGCAGCTGAACAGCAGGCATAAGGTTGCATAGCCATGTCATAAGATATGTATATGGCGTTTATGCAAGCGCTTGCTAGCTCTAGCATGCGATGTGGTTTTTGTGCAGAGGCAGCTAGTGCACCAGCAGTGTCGTGTTTGACAGTTCAGAAGCTCTAGTTGGCATCCACTTTGTAAAGAATACCATAGCGGTCAGTAGCGTTGTGTAAATCCGTGCTTGGGATTGGCATGTCCGATATAGTATGTGCATGTGTATGTGGTGATCTGCTCAGCAGTGAAGCCTGAAGGGGTTCTAGTGCTGTTGCAGCATGTTGCGCAGGTAGCATGACACCCGGTCACATTGTCATGTCACAGAGTGTCATCATTCCGACACGGAGAGCAACAATCCCAGCAGGGGATGCTAGCCTCAAACCATGTGGTTTCACATGCGCTCATGCAATGTCTTCAGGCAAGGCTCAAGGATGCCATCCAGGCTGGCAGGGCTGGCAGGCCCTGCTTAAGAAGGGTTTTGACACCAGTGATCAGGACGCAGTCTTGAGCAGCACCAATACACGTGGCTCGTACTCACGTCCTTGAACCGTTCAAAGCCGGGTTAGCAGCAAGTAACAAGTGTAAATGACATCATGGTCCAGATGCATGCCGAGAACAATGGCACGTCATACAATGCTGCGCTCTTTTATCTACTTTGAAGAACCGTGCTGTTTTGGGCCGGCAACCGCGCTTGGCTTGTCTACTGGTAGCGTTTTCGCCTTGCTCTTGCATCGCCCTGCTTTTGCATCGTGCACAAGTCGCATTGTAATCAGCTCAACTGTCAAACACCCGTGGACTAGTACAAGCGATGGTGCTGGTGAGCAAACAGCGGGATCCCACGCAGCTGCAGAAGAAGCAGCAGCAGCAACAGCAGCAGAGAAGCCCTGTCGAGCCGTGTTCACACAGCATCCGTCATGTTTTGCTGTGCCGTGGAGTATCAGGCAGCTAGCTGACAACAGGTGTCCATCACTCTGACGGAATTGGTGCTGCTTACACTGTGCAGCGCACTTGCTCTCTCTGTAAGCTGACTGCTGCCTCATACGCTCTCCACTACAAAAGTGTGCCACAGGAGCCCGCACACAGCTGATGGAGGCCTGTCAGGGAGGTCAGCGGTTGCAGCCCTGACAGTGTTAGGTGCTTGGAGCACACCATGCCCAGCTGCTGCAAGCCTGCAGGGCAGCAGCAGCAACTGTACTGTAACAGCTTGTGCATGCAAGCCAACATGCACAACAGCTGCATCCAACAATCTTGAAACAGCCCTCCAACCAGCAAGAGCAGCAGCAGCATTGACAGCTGCTGTTGAAAAGTGCAGCTGTGCGCAGATGAACTCAGTAAGTTCAACTTATGATACAGCAAAGCTACAACTGCTGCCTCTAGACAGCACTGCATCTGCATCACGCAACAAACACAGCCATTACATGCCAGCTCTGCACACGAGGCACCTGCCAGAGGAAACAGTAGATTCAAGCACCTAAAACGTGTGACGTAGCTAAGCATTCTGCAGCCTGCTGGCAGCAACACGTGCCTGCAGCAAAACAATTTTAATCAACACCAGCTGCTGATCAACTCACCTGTCATGTGTGCGAGCACCCTCTCCACCACCGCATCATTCCAGTACTGGCCTGCCACCTGAAGCGCTGTCAGCGCTGTTGATTGCAGCAGCGGTGCTGCTTCACCAGCTGCGTCACCCCTAGCTGGACCTGGCAGGTCACACCAGATCGTCTTTAGATCGTGCAACCGTGGACAGCAGCTGGCCAGCATTGCTAGATCGCCAGCTCCAAGGTTCAGACTGCGTGGCTGCAGGAGGCTAGCATTGTCTAGATTATTCTGCAGATTTGGAAAAGCCATATGATCAGCCAATACCTGGGTCCCCTTTGATGCAAGTACTTCCAAACGCTGCAGCTGCTGCAGCTGCTGCCCTGCTGCAAACATATGCTGCGCTGCACCTGCAGGAAGGCGGCACTCCACCAAGACCAGCGCTGTGAGCTGGCTGCTGGCTGTCAGCGAGGCGCAGCTGCTAGGGCTGGGCCACTGACCCCGGTACCCCAGGTACTCTAGCTGCAGGTGCTGCAGGTTCTGCAGCTGCGGCAGCACCTCCACCAACTGCTGCTCAAGATCAACTGGGCTCAAGATCAACTGCGGCTCAAGATCAACATGCCTGATATGGGCAAGTCTGCATCAGTGAGGAGTGCTGCTTACTCAGCGCTGCAGGAGGACCTGGAGTACCTGTCTAGCAGGGGATCTGTGTTGGTGATGGATGCACGGGTTGGACGGGCATCTGGCCCAGCAGAGCTTATTGGTATGCATGGTGAGAGCACCGTCAATGACAACGGCCGCCTGCTCCTCTCATTGCTCAACACTGTCAACCTCTACTCACTTAATGCCCGCACAGCCCCCACCTCCCCTCACCAGCACATCACTTGTGACAGGTCGCACGGCGGCACCAGGCGAGGCTCTTTGATTGACTACATCCTTGCCTCTGCTGACATTGCCATGCCTGCCAAGCTGCTGCCAGGCCAACAGCCACAGTTGGGCCGCATACTGTGGGTGCTACTGACCACCTGCCTGTGTTTGCCCGCATTGTCAGGCCTGTGGTACGCCGCCCTGCAAAACAGGTTGTGCTGCGCCTCAACGCACAGCCCAAGGATTTCAGGCTGCAGAATGGGGGGCAGTCAGCGGAACTTGAGGCATATCAGGATGCTCTGTCGCAGCTTGGTGCAGCCTACACAGCCACGGTCACCACTTTGCAGCAGCAGGCTTCTGCAGGCTCAACTACAGCAACTAGTGCAGTGCAGCAAGCGCACGAGCAGATGCTAGCAGCACTTCGTCATGCTGTCAACGCCAGTTTTGGCTACAAGAGGGTTTGGGTTGGCGAGTCCTTCCCATGGTGGACTCAGGAGCTCACAGATGCTGTGGAGGACAGGAAGCAGGCTTACCTGCGCTACAAGAACTCAGGGCTTGTAGCAGATTGGGCTACTTACAAACAGCAGCAGAAGGCTACTACACAGCTGGTCAAAGCGGCAGAGAAGCAGTACAAAGAGCAGTGCCAGCATGCCATTACTTCTGCATACACAAATCGCATGAATGATGACAGCCTGCTTGGAGAGAAAGACATGTGGCAGCTTGTGCGTCGTCTGTGCCCTAAGCATGTCGGCGAGGCAGTTTACAGCGTCATGCAGCATCCATCTGGGCATGTGGCATCTACCCCAGCTGAGAAAGCTGATGCTTTCAAGTGTCATTATGAGCGCGTTGGCAGCCATGCGGCATTTGCTTCCTCCAACCCCCAGTTTGACGCTGCACACATGTCTTGTGTTGCAGCCAATGTGCAACAGTATTTGCAAGACTCTGCTAACTCCCCTGCCGCCCCGCTGGACCTGCCCATCACTGCCGCCGAAGTTTCCGACTGCCTGCAGAGGCTGCGCACTGGCAAGGCCGGCAACCCGGCTGAGGAGGGCATTGTCAATGAGCTACTCAAGTATGGAGGCAGCACGGCCGCAGATATGTTACTGCAGCACTGCAATCTGATGTGGCAGCTTGAGCAGGTGCACCAGGTGCCAGGTACAGTTGTGAACATGCCCAAGAAGGGTGACCTGACAGACCCCACCAACTACCGTGGTATCATCCTGCTTAGCGTGCTTTACAAATTTTACACCAGCGTTCTCAACCAGCGCCTCATCAAGTTTGCAGAAGGCAAGTCAGTGGCGGAGGGCACGACACAGCAACGGCAGCAGCAGCAGCAGCAGGCGCAACAGCAGCAGCAGCAGGCACGTCAGCAGCAACAGCAGCAGCAGCAGGCACGTCAGCAGCAACAGCAGCAGCAGCAGCAGCAGCAGCGTGTAACTGCTGCTACAGCAGCAGGAACGCCGCTGCTGCACGAGAGCCAGAACGGCTTTCGTCCCAAGCGCAGCTGTGCTGACCACCAGGGTGTGCTCAGTGAGGTGTTGGGTGGGAGGAAAGCTGAGGGGAAGGATTCTTATGTGCTGTTTGTTGACACCTATAAGGCTTTCCCAACAGTGTGGCTTGATGGGCTCTTTCAAAAGCTGTGGGACAAGGGTGTGCGTGGAAAGATGTTCCGTGTGCTCTACAACTTGTATCAGGGTGCACGCCGTGTGGTGTCTCACGAAGGTCATGTCACTGAGAGCTTCACATGTGACCTTGGTTTGCATGAGGGCGATGTTATTTCCCCACACTGTACCTGTACTTCATTGATGATCTGCTGCATGAGGTGCATGCAAAGCACCCTGGAATCACCCTTATGGGCCCTTGTGACGAACCTGCTGGTCAGGTTGTGGCAGCCATGCAGGCTGATGACTTTGTTGCTGTGTGCGGATCTCTGGCTGAGGTTCAGGCTGTGGCTGCAACGGTTTATGAATACAGTTGTAAGTGGCGGTTCAAGCTGAATAGCTTGAAGTCTGCTGTCATGCATGTCTCACCAGCTAGACAGCCCAGCCAGTTGGCTGATTCTGGCATCGTTGGAATGGTGTGCCTGTGCCTGTTGTATCAGAGTACTGTACTGCTACCTTGGCCTGTGGTTCAACAATGCCTGCAACTGGAATACACACTTTGAGAAGATGTTGGCAAAAGTGCATCGTGTGAAGGGTGGGCTCATGCCAGTCTGGAAGAGCCGGCTCATCAGCGTGGAAGTAAAGCGTATCATTCTGCTTACATGCGTTCGCCCGATTGTTGAATATGGCAGCGAGGTCTGGTTTCGGTCAACTGCAAGGCAACTGCAACAGATTGACAAAGTGCAGACTGACATCATCAAGTGCTCAATGCGTTGTGGCAAGGAGCGCCCTTGCACTTCACTTGTTCTGGCTGAGTGGGGTGTGAAGCCATTGCACATGTGGCTTCATCAGAGGGCGATGGAGTATTACTTTAGGGTTCAGCGTATGCAGAACTGTCGGTTGCCACATCAGGTGTTTTCAGCTGAGTGGAAGCGCCCTAGTGGTGCTGTTGCGGCGACACCTTGGCATAAGTATGTGCAGAGTTTGCTTTGCAAGTATGGTGTGGATGTTGAGGCGGCGGCTGATCGAGCTAATGCGTGCAAGAATCACATCAACCGTCAGATCAGGAAGCTGCATGCAGACACAATTGTTTGTGAATCACTGCAGCACTCTACTTTGAGCCGTTACATCACGCATGTGCACCCTACACATGCTGATGCCATGCGTTTTAAAAGGGCTAGGCCCTTTTTGTGTTCTGGTGCGCCAACGCGTGGTATTGAGTTACTGATGCGTGTTCGAATGGGCTGTCTTTGTGTGCATGAGCGTACCAGTCGTTAT
>CADDIJ020002641.1:0-91951 GCA_902809745.2 Tetradesmus lagerheimii | reverse complement strand
ATTATTATTATTATTATTATTATTATTATTATTATTATTATTGTTATTATTACTGCAACTGTGGCAGTGCAAGTGGCCACTCAGAGTGGTACACAACTGTAAGCACATCTCCTCAAGTTGCATATGACATGCATGCCATCAGACACGCACAGTGTGAACAACTTGAGGCAAGCCAGGTGCGCTGAGTATCGCATGCGGCATGCAAAATATGAGTTCCAGTGCAACCATCAGCAGAGTTGTGTGTTCATCCCCAGCAGCCAGGTTTCAGGGCTGCCTTTGTAACGGGGTTGTATCAGGATTGACAGCATCTTGTGTGTACCTCGTGTCTTCATGTTGTGTGCTATGCACCCTAACCCCCCCTTGTGTTGATATGCTTTATATGGGCAGGTGAATTCTAAAGTCTGCCGTGTACGAGTAGTAAAACGGAGGACGGACAGGATGAGTTAAGCATAATGATTGCATGATCCCCAGATGAAACGTAGCACAACGTCACGTATTGCAGTGACCGGTAATCTGCATCGCGTACTGATTCCAACACATAGTTGGTACCATCTGTTGGTACCAGCAAGCGATGTAGAATACTGAACCTTGATACTGAACCAGCTAACTTCAGCTCTGTGCATCAAGAACAGCAAAACATGCTTTTTTTGGACTCAGGTACAGAACGACTCAAGCACTCCCATTACTGTGACAGACACGCCCAGTGTGTTACCCACGCGGGTAGCAGCAGCAACTGCTGTTGTATGTGCAAGCAAACCAGCACGTTGGTTTAAATGCCAGCAAGATATGCAAGTCTCAGAGGCAGATAGGCAGGTGCCTAGTGCACTGAGCTTCTTGTCGATGTAAGCTGATGTCAAGCTTCTGAGCAAAGCAATAACAGCAAGCAAGAGCCCATGCTTTTGTTGCAAGTCACCTTGCAAAAACCAAGATATGAACCCCACCTAGCATTGCTTCATGCTTAGACATGTAACATGCAATATACACTTGCAATCAAATGCACCTGCAGCTCTCTGTAGCAACACACTGCTTTGATTGTCAAGACAATGAGATGCAGTGTGTGCAACCACACAAGCACATACCACAACACACCCAAATATACACTGTAGCTGCGTCCACTCAGCTAATGAAAGACACCCTCTCACTCCACTCACAACAGCACTCACAGAAAGACGCCACCCAGCACTCCACTCGCCTGCTACTGTTCCCTAGCTGTGCAGTGCCGCATTCACGCCAACAGTTGTACACCATTGCCACGTGTTTTGAACAGTGATGAACATATCCACTCCGTTGCACTCAAGTTCATGCTGAGCTTCAATGGGGAAGACAGCATAGAACTACAGCCAGGTGCATTGCTGCCCTCACCAACAGCCAGGCATACACGCAGCAAAAGCAGCTGCACGACAGCACACTGTGCCCTTTGAACTCCCCCTGTTGTGTCACAGGCTAGCATGGACACATGACATGCAAGACGAAGCCTATTACATCTCTCGCCGCAGCCTTATGCAGTCTTCTGTACCACCACCACTGTTGCGGCCAGCATTGCAACCAGCACGCCCACCAGGAAAGGCAGGTAGGGCACTGCTGCGACCTTGTCATCAGGCTTGTAGTAGGTCTTGATGTTCTTCACCTGCTCCTCCTCAATCCTGCAGGAAATAACATGTTATAACACAAAAATTCAGCACGCCATGACGAGTATTCAACACACCACTTGGGCTCCAGGTAACATAGCCAAGAGACAATCTTGCTGCTTTCAGAACATCACTGCGTCTGATTGCATGTAGCGAAATATCTGTATCAACAGCTGAGAGCCGCACGAACAGCTGTGTGCGAAGCCAACAGCTGCGCGCACAACCAACAGCAGAGTATTGGAACACATTGCCTAAGCGTGGGCCAGCACATGAGGTGTTCCCTGCTATCCAACCCATGCAGGCAGCTATCATTTCAAAGTTTCTCTGATTTTGTGCTAGCGGCCTTTTCCTTTGTGTTTGGTTGCTCTTGCTATGCTGGAAACACGGATAATGATGTCTATGATGATGATGATGCGTGCAGCTGCCAGCTCACCAGTCCTTCCAGTAGTCACGTGCAGTGCCGCCAATCTTCCTGCGCAGAGCCCTGCAAATGCAATTAGCAGCAGCGATGGC
The DNA here is from genome assembly GCA_902809745.2 of Tetradesmus lagerheimii. NCBI lineage: Eukaryota > Viridiplantae > Chlorophyta > Chlorophyceae > Sphaeropleales > Scenedesmaceae > Tetradesmus > Tetradesmus lagerheimii. Next base: position 89,810 of record CADDIJ020002641.1, on the reverse strand, counting down.
AGCAACAGCTGAGTTTGCAGACAGCAGCATGAGCGACATGGACCTATTATATCATAGTGGCACTGCGCTCCTACAACATGTGTGGGAAACGGTCACAGGGTTGCTGTATGCTATGTTTTGTGGCTGCTTTGCTTGTTGCAGTGTTTGCTGTCACTGAAGCCAGCTGCCTGAGCTACTTGTACACTGACAAGATGGTGCAGACACAGATGCCTCTCGAGACATGGGAGTGGTCGCAACTGGCACTCACTGGTACTGCTCGGGTGTCATCTTGCCATCTGCAGAAGGTCAACACACCGGGTCAACAGCAGAAGCACTGTCAGCCACAGCCTTACTTACATGCGAAGCCTTGCATGCAGGGGTAGGGTGTCACTGCATGTTTCTCTTGCTAGAGTGCTGCTAACTTTCACAGCAGCAGGGCTGGAAGGACCCAGCAGGCAGCCAGACTGCCGCAGCCTGAGCATATGTAGCAGGACAAGGCATGCATGCTATGCTCGAAGGCAGCTGCTACTCTTTCATCCCTTTGTAAGCACTGCTAGCAAACTGTATACGTTGTTAGCAGTGGCAGCAAGTTGCACACCTGGGCCGCGCTCGCCATACTTTGCCTCGTACAGCAGCTCTGCATCGCGCTTGCTGCGCACTGCTGCAAAGTCAAAAGCGTTCAAAGTCTGAGACATGAAGCTCTCCTTGGGCCTGCGGGATAGCAGCAGCAACAGCAGCAGCAGCAGGAGGATGAGCCTCAGCACTTGCTGGCAGGGGCACTACTGTGCTGGATTGAGCTGTTGCTGGCTGACTGAATACGTCCCCGCCAAGCTACGTGGTAGCGCCTAGCCAGGATTCACGCTGACACTATGTTTAATGGTGTTGTTTCATATTGTTCGCGTGATCAAGGGCCTTGAGGAGCGCTTGGAAGCGCTACCGAAGGGCTCCAGCCACACAATTGCAGTCAGCACAAGCAAGAAACTCACAGCTCCTTGGGGGTGGTGCTCTTGCCCTTTGTTGTGGTCTGCTTGGTTGTCTGCTTAGTGGTTTTTGGCTTATCAACCACAGCAGCGCCAGCACGCTTGCCGAAGAGCGCCATTGGCTTCACGGCTGTTCTGCTGCTTGCACTGGCACGCATTGGCTGACACTGTGTTTGCATTGTGTTGTTGTCAGGTTGATGTCGACTAAAGAAGGAAGGGGCGGAGCACGCACACGAGCACTGGAACTACCAGCTGAGTTGGCCGAGTGGAGTGCGTATGAACAGGCACACAATATCAATAGTACCGAACAAGAGCTAGCCGTGCGTGTCTGGGTATGCGCTATCTGTCAACAGCCTCGGTGACCTTTTGACGGGCCGGTCAAGAGTGTCATTTTCGTTTGTGGCTGCAGCAGGTCAGCGCCCAGTATTCAACGTCAATTGTCGAGGCTAGACGGTTTTTACGTACATCTGATATCCATATGTTTATTATCAGCGGCGCAAGGCTCTTGGCAGGTCACGCACGACAGACACAATCAGCGACGATTCAGGTGCAGACCGTGAATTGTGAACAAGCTTCATGGTGTTCTGCGCTTGACAGACCCGCACCCCGGGAGATCTTTGACTGAAGCAATTATGAGCATTGTGATGGTGTTTCAAACGACTTTCACTCTGACACGAGTGTCACCACCGGACAAAACACAGTGTAATGGGTTGCAGCAAATTTACTCACGGCCACGGGCAGACAGTCTAGACACAGCTTCTTTCAGCTGTGCATGTCATCCAGTGTTGAACAAAAAACAGAAAATGCACACCAGCGCATTTCTGCGGCAACCTCAACCTCTCACTGTGCACACACACGAACCTCTGTGTTTCACAACGAGCACAGCCTGGTGTACGATCACGGGCAGCACGCTCAACAGGCACAACCGTACTGGCAAGATGCACTGCTGCACAGCTCAATGCCCTTATATACTCTCCGTTTAGAAAAAAAATATCCACTCCCAGCCTGCAGTCCACAACCAGGTGCAAAGTCACCACCACAGCCAGGATGCAACAAAGCTGTTGATGATGGACAGGGCATAAGCACCTGCTGATAGTATCAGCGACCCGTGCGCTCACAGGTTCTGTTGAATGCTGCACGCTGAATTTTGATGCGCGCTGTGTAAAGCGACGGCTTTATCCCCAATGTGCAGCTGTGCACATGAACATACACGCCATCATCGTGCATACCACCCAACAACAGCTTCAGCGCTCTGCAATAACAGCTGCACTCTGCAAAGACGCAGTGCTTGGACCAGCAGCCAAGAACGCAGCCTTAAAGCAGATTCAGAGGCTCTGCATGATTTCTGCTAAATTGCGGCTGCATGCTCTCAAAAGGAGCCTGAGCTTGACAGCACAGCTCACCCTCAGCCAAGCAATGCAACCACCAAACTTTCGCTCTGTGAACAGCTCTCGCTCGATGTTCTATGCATGCTGGCTTTTGAAACAGCAACAGCCGGCAGTCATACTGCCGCTTGCCAAGCTCCACACAAGCTCTTCAGCGCGTAATCCCTGCAGCCTTCAAACTCTGGCTGCAGGAAACACACACTCTTGCAGCAGATCCCACACATACACAGCATAAGAGTGCCAACACACGCACTGCAGCTCGCTTACACCTCTACATACAGCCTTGCATGCGTGCGCAGCCTTGCATGCAGGAATAGGGTGTCTCTGCATGCTTCTCGGCTAGAGTGCTGCATGCCTTTCACATATAGCGACTGCTTCACCCACCCACCCACCCCACCCATACCTATCTGCCTACATAGATATGTCGCGCCCTCCTCCCCTGCCCCTTCCCCGTGTCAAAAACAGGTCGACCTACAAGCGCCTTGCTACTCAGCAAGGCTAAAGAAGCGTCAATCAACTGCTGCTGGCAGCGTGCCACGTGCCAGCCTGGCTAGGGCCTAGCCTAGCCTGAGCTGCAGTGCCGTAACAACGAGCACAACTTCAAACTGTACACGCCACAACAGCACATTGAGTCAAGTGCAGTGTCTCACAAGCTACTTGCGAGCGAGCAGGAGCAACACATGTGCCAGAAAACCATTTCAGGTTCCGAGAGCATAGCAGGCATACAACAAAATGCTGCCACAGCAGTAGCAGCATCATGCTGTATTTGCAGGAGCGCCATGCGGTGCATGACTGCAGAGCCTTAGCACGTGCATGCTGAGCAGCAAGCAGACCACGATGCAGGCCAGACAAGCAGCAGAGGCAGCTGCAGCTTCCGGTGCAAGCCCTTTTGGTACTAGCTACTGTGCCATATACAGCCATACACAAGGCAAGCACGCAGCTCTGCCAAGCACAATGCTCTCCAGAGCTTCCAATTCACTGCAATTCTCCACAAACAACAATGCTGTCATCTGGATCTGCTGTTGGGACAATTGCACGGCCAGTAATAGGCTGCATTACTGCAGCGCCCAACTGCCTTGGACCTTCTGGTTACGGCACACTCAGTCAGCATCTGCTACTGCTGCTGCTACAGCAGCTGATGCAACGGGCGTTGATATGGCAACCATCACTGTTCTACCACTGCGGCATCACTGAAAGGTCAATGGCAGGCAGTCCTGAGCGAACGCGCTCCCTGGCCAGTGCTAGCTGCAAAATGCCACCACAGCATCTGCAGCAGCAGCAGCTTGCCTGCCCTTGATCCCCATATCACGGCTGCCGGTGCTGCTGCTGCAGCCGCTTTGCGTATCGCTGTAGCTGCCACATCACTCAATGGTCACTGGCAGCCCATCTATCGACGCCACAGGGATTACTGTGGGGTGCCGCTGCCCTGGGTCGGCCAGTTTTGACGCCAGCTTGAAGTTGAACCGCTGCTGCAGCAGTGCCAGCACCACTCGTGCCTCCAGCAGTGCTAGGTGCTGCCCTAGGCAGTTGCGCGGGCCCTGCAGTTGAAAAGCACAGCAGCAGCGGTTAGGCAGTCACCCAACATGCAGAAGTGCCAGCACCACACGCGCCTCTAGCAGTGCTAGGTGCTGCCCCAGGCAGTTGCGCTGGCCCTGCAGGGACAAGCACACCTCAAACTGGTCAAAGGCAACTAAACCTCTTCTTCAACGCACTAGTCACGAAACACAAGTAACACAGCAGATTGGTGGTGGACGAACATGGATGAGTGGCACAAACATGTAGGGCTGGACATTCTCCTAAAACAATCAAGGGCAACCCAACATCCATAGAAAGGATCAGGCAATCAGGTAAACCCCTTTATCCAGAACAACAGTGTGCCGTGAACCTTACCTGGATGAATGGCACGAACATGTAGGGCCGCACGTTCTCTTCAAACTGGTCCCACTCGCCGTCCGGCATGAAGCGCTCAGGCCGGAATGCTGTTGGCTCGCTCCACTGGTTGTGCACGCCCTGCAGCAGACAGGAGCAGAACAAAGCCGAGTTAAAGCCTCAGCCAGACACAGCAACAGCCAGCTGGCACTGTATAGTTGTTTTGATTGACCCCGCAACCCTCAAACACCCCGCACTTGCAACCCCCCTGTGCATAGACAGCATCAGCCAGCTGGCACTGTAGCTTCTTCGCGATCAAGCCAGACGCGCAAACACAGTTCCCGCATAGTCCAGATAGGCAGGTGCAACAGAACCAAAGAATGTATCGCAATGCAAAGCCGGATGCAAGCAGGCCGCACCTGCAGGTGGTACACACTCATGGTGCCAGCTGGCACTGTCTTGCCCTTCAACCACCCCCCAACCACCCAGCAAACCCCCTCGTGGTCGGACCCCTCATGCATAGACAGCATCAGCCAGCTGGCACTCTGACGTCCTCGTGATAAAGCCATACACGCAAACACAGCGGGCAAGACAGCTGCAAACACCCAGACTTCTGCATGCAGTGTCATGCAAGTACAGGCAGCAATATGCTGCCAGCCCACCTGCAGGTGGCACACGGTCAGTGCCAGCTGGCATTGTGACGTCCTTGTGATCAACACAGAAAACGCCAACACAGACACGCAAACACAGTTCCCGGATAGTCCAGATAGGCAGCAACAACACAGCATATGTTGCAATGCAATGCTGATGCAAGGACTAAAAAAGGACTCAAAATGCTGCAGGCCTCACCTGCAGGTGGCACACGATCATGGTGCCAGCTGGCACTGTCTTGCCCTCCAGCTGGTCGTCCTCCTTGAGTGTGCGCGTCACCACAGGCACCACGCTGTACCTGTTATTCATTACACAAGTAACATAACATAACACCGAAGCAAGGCAGGTGGTGCAGGTGCAGCAACAGCGGGCACAGATCAGAATGGTACTTCAGCAGGCTGCAGCAATTGCAACTGTGAAGCGGCTGCAGGAGAGTCTGCCGCAAGCTGGAGAGGCGACAGGTCATATGTGGTGCGCTGGGCACGTCTGCCACTACTGCCACACCACCTAGCACAAAGTAAAGCAACACGGCGTGTGGATGCAACATGGCAGGTACAGCAGCGGCAGCAGTGCCACCACCACAGAAGCAGCAGCAGCCGCGGGTACCGTACTTGCGCAGCGGCTCCTTCAGCACGCTAAGTGTATGCAGCATGGCAGCTGCACGCTCTTGCGTATCCAGCTTGGTTACTCAACAAGTAGCGTACCTAATGTATCATTATCTGGCAGCTACAGCAGCAGCAAACCCCCACCTGCGCAGCGCCTCCTTGAGCACGCTGAGTGTGTAGACCATGCCGTCTGCTGCTGAGCGGCTGGCGGTGTTCTTGCCAAGGGGGCCAAACACACGCACCGCTTCCTCAAGCACCTGCAGACCAACAGCAGCAGCGGCAGCAGCAGCAGCAGCAGCATGAGGCGATGTGGAAGCAGCGATGTCAACTTCATTACTAAGAGAAATCTCTCCATGCTCCACCTGCTCTTGACTGCCGTGATTGCGCAGCGTACCACCAGCATGTGCACTGCAGCCACTGCTGGCCTAGAAAATGCAATCCCCTTGCTGCGCATGCCTCAGACCCCTCCGCCTCACACTCGCGCTGGCGCTGCTGCTGTTGCCACGCACCTTTTCCCGCTGCTGCGGGTGCCTGCTGAGCTCGTACACACTCCACATGAGCATGGCTGCGCTGGTCTCGTGCCCTGCCAGCAGGAAGGTCTTCATCTCGTAGCACAGCTGTGTCTCAATCGCTGACGACCACTTGGTGCCTGCAGCCTGCAAGGTTCGCACAGCAGGGCGACACGTCAGGGACAAAGGCAGACAACACGCGCGTGCATAGCACAGCTGCGTCTCAATCGCTGACGACCACTTGGTGCCTGCAGCCTGCAAGGTTCGCACAGCAGGGCGACACGTCGTCAGGGACAAAGGCAGACAACACGCGCGTGCATAGCACAGCTGCGTCTCAATCGCTGACGACCACTTGGTGCCTGCAGCCTGCAAGGTTCACACAGCAGGGCGACACGTCAGGGACAGGGGCAAACAACAAGCCGCACGAGCGTGCATGCACAGCTGCGTCTCAATCGCTGACGACCACTTGGTGCCTGCAGCCTGCAGGGTTCAGCACCGCAGGAGGACACGTCAGTGACAGGGGCAAACAACACAAGCAGCATGTGCATGCAAGCATAGACGCAGGGCACCAGCGAAACGAGTAGCATGGCCTAGGAACGCAACAGCAACAGCTAAGATTTACAAAGTAACAGCTGCGCTGGCTGTAGTATCCAGAGAATCCTCTAACACATGGCCATATATCTCATTTTCTCACCTCGATTGCTGCCAGGATGCGGTCCAGGATGTCACCCCGGCCCGGCTTGCCAGCCTGCCGCGCCTGCCACCGCACCCTGATCAGGTTTGTCAGGAAGCTGTTCAGCTTGGACATGCGCCACTTGAACGAGAACCAGTCGGGGGTGGGCAGGTACTTGCGGTACGGCCGCAGCACGCGCTTGTTACCCTCCTCCATGACTGGCAGGTACAGCTGCGGGAACACCTGTTGTTGCACGGTGATGCAAGCAGCAGCATGGCGTCGAGTTGCAAACAATAGTCGTGTGACTGGCTACAACTACTGGTTGCATACGTACTGTCGTTGATTCTTCTTAGCAGCACAGCGGCAAGGCCGGAATGCACATGCGTGCTGTGGATGTATGTGCAGCTATTGCTGGGCACTGTCAGCTGCTTCCCAGTCCATTAGGTGCGCAGTGTGATTGATGCAGATCATTTTGGCGCCCAGCAACTGCGCGACTGCTGTTGTTACGGCTGCCAGATGCTGCTCGCTGGCAGCTGCGCTGAAACCCTGGACCTGCCAACCAGCCAGAGCAACGCCGCTGCTTGCAGGAAACACTTGCAGGAAACCGTATCAAACAGGGCTTGAAGCTGCTGCTGTTGCTGCTGCTAGACAACAAGCTGCGGTTTGACTTACCCTGTCACACTCCTCAGGAGGCAGGCTGAGGATTGCTTCTCCAATGATCTGCAGCGTCAGCAGCCTGAACTCCTCCTCTAGGTGCACAATCTGCCCTGTGCCCCTGTACTGCTCCAGTTTGTCTGCAAGGCGTGCCGCTCCACGCTGTGCGATGTCGACAATATCATCCAGGATGTCCACCCGCAGGGCAGGACCCATCAACAGCCGCTGCTTCTGCCACAGCTCCCCATCTGCTGTGACGAGGCCTGTGCCCAGGATAGGCATGAAGGGATGGTAAGACAAGCTCAAGTCCTTGCCGTAGATCTTGAAGCGGGTTTGAAAGATGCGCTTGAAGGCGATTGGGTCATTCACGACGAGGCCATGTGTTCCCAGCACCCTGAAGCGCACAATGCTGCCCCTGGCCTTTGCCCACTCCTCCATGAGGTCCCAGGCGCCCTTGCCCTGGCTAGGACACTTTAGTAGCGGCAGCACATGGCCCAGTAGGATGTTGGAGCCGGGTGCGAGCGGGAAATCTGACAGCAGGCTGGTGTTGCGCACGTAGCGGCCGAGCGCCTTGATCAGGTGCGCCAGCAGGACTGTCACAACAAAAGCTGCTGCAAACACGACTATACGCAGAACTTCGGATGCTTCCTTGCTCGGCGTGAGGCCTGCCATGGTCAGGAACCGCTGCTCTAGCTGTTCAAACGCCATCACTGGCCACCTGCAGCATCATGAGCACCCAAGCGCAAGACCATAACAATACATATAGCAGAACATTATAACCGAAGCAAGTTGGCAAAAACAGTCACTCACCCGCCAAGGTCACTGCTGTGTGTTGCTGCTCCACTGCTGTCAATCGCCAGGGCAGCTGCTTCTCAGGCGATTGATTAGAAGCCAGGTCTCAGTAAGAATGATCGAACATTTGATTAGGCACGCTGTCCTGAATGCCGGTCCAGCTGTCAGCTCTTGCTGCACTGCAGTCTAGCTTGTGGGGTAGCGCGTGATCAATGTCTGCAATCAGAAGAAGTGGACGCAAACATGTCGTCCGAGCCCAGCACGCAGTCAACAACGCGCCATGCAGCTCGTCAACTGTGCACGTATGTGTACCTCGTAACAGTGACAGCTTGTAATGCCTTGGAGCCTAATACGCTGATTGCAGCATTATCAGCGGCTGACTGCTTAATCTCACCTCACTCATTGCTGTTGACTGCCAAACGATGCACACAGAGCGATCTCATCCTCGTTCCAACTCTGCTTACTGCTGCTACACCTGCTGCTGCATGTGCATTCGCTGATTGCTGCACTCATCAGCAACTGGCATGCTGAGTTGCAATCTGAGACCCACTAGTCGTCTGTTGGCAGGCCATCCCAAGTATCGCACAGCGTGCTTGCAAGTACAGCAGGCAGTGAAGAGAGGAATGTCGTGCGCAACTGCCATCACTGTGGCATTCAAATCGCCAGCACAGCAGCAGGAGTTTGCCAGCTCGTTCAAACTGGTGAGCCACTGTACACGCTATTTGCTGCCAAGCGCAGCTGCATTATTAAAACATGCCAGAATGTACAGTGTCTGCACTTGAGAACAACAGCAGGGAACCAGGAGTGTCAGCATGTCACACCTGCCAGTATCACTGAACGCTTGCTGCTGCTCCAGTTCACAGCATTGCAGTAGCAGCAGCCTGCTTCTTGAGGTCACCTTTGTCCGTTGCAGCTTGAACTGCAAAGCAGCTGCTGCCAGCACGATTCTGGCAGTACAGCTCAACGCTGCGTAGCATGCTAAGAAACCCCGGCAACACCAGCGCCCTCCTTGTTAACTGATGGCCAGGTTTTTTTAATACCCATTGCATGTGTGTAGGCTGATGGCTTGGATGTTACAATCAGCCAGTTGCCGGTAGACGCAGCAGCAACCAGTCAAGGCAGCAGCAGCAGCAGTGCTGACAGCAGCTGCTTCAGACAGCAGGAGTTCTTTCAGCACCTACATCCACCAGAATGGGCCACACGCTGCTGACAACACCCAGCATACCATCCACACAAGTAAGGCTACGCATGGCACCGCTGATGTTATGGCTGTTATATTATAATCATAACTATAGCAACCTTCTTTGCAGACCAAGCTCAACACGCTGATTAGGACGTAGAGGCACAAGCCGTCAAGGCATTGTTGTTACGCCTCGTGTCGCTCTTGCTTGCAGGAGTTCACCAATAATCACGACATGGTGCTCTTTGATGGTGCTGTAATGTTGGCTGACCACACCTATATAATATCAGCATTTCATCATTTCTCTCTCACACCTACTGCCACTATGCGCCATGATTATACAGGGAGTCTTTGCCCACGCATAGCTTTGCTCCCACTGCTAAGCCTAACTCATCCAGTATCCCCTAGAAGTTGAGATCTGCCTCCACTCCTTGATGCTGTTGTATGCCTGCAGGAGTTCATGCGTGCGCACACCGCTGTGCTCCCAGAGGGTGCCGTGCTCGTGGCTGACCAGCAGACGCGCGGCAAAGGGCGCGGCGGCAACGTGTGGACGAGCCCTGACGGCTGCCTCATGTTCACAGCAATGCGGCGGCTGCAGGTGCGCCTTGGGGCAGCAGCAGCAGCAACAGCGCCAGCTGCAGGTGATGCAACCCCAATGGTGCTGACCCTGCACCCCTCTGAGTGGCTCAGCTGCGCGTGCAGTGCGGCGCAGCAACAGCAGCGCAGCAGCAGCAGAGCAGCAGCAGCAGCAGCAGCAACAGCGCCAGCTGCAGGTGATGCAAACCCAATGACATCGAGTCTGCGCCCCACTGAGTGGCTCAGCTGCACGTAACCCGTGGTGCGCAGCAGCAGAAACAGCAGCGCAGCAGCAGAAACAGCAGCGCAGCAGCAGCACTAGTCCATTTGACGATTGTCACAAGGCCTCACCTTGCACAAAGAGGCATGTCATCATCATCATCATGTTACCCATTAAGCCATAGCATCAACGCCATCGGCCCAAAGAGGCATGTGTACATTGAAGCGACTCTGCTAATCTGCATGTTGCCGTGTTATGTTTGCTGCAGGTGCCTGGCACGCAGGCTGCGTTCATCAACTATGTGGTCTGCCTGGCAGTTGTGCAGGGCATCAAAGATGCTACGCAGCACTTAGTGCAGGTAAGCCTGCAGGGCTGCAAAAGCAATGCGTGACGCAGCATGTCAGGGGGTCAGTTGAACAGACAACCGTTGCCAAGTTGGCACAGGATGTTGTGCATTGAGTATGTTTGCACCCCAAGCAAGCATGTCATGCACGTCCTGAGCCACCAACATGTATCTGCATTTGACTTTGACTTCATACATAACCTCACGGCCTGCAAGGTCAGCTTGACTCGCATACGTGTGTGACCAGTCTGCCGCTTGTTGCATCTGTCGTTGCGTCTTCACACTTTGCAGGGTGGACTGGACGTGCAGATCAAGTGGCCAAATGACATATACTACTCTGGAGTCAAGATTGGTGGGGCACTCATCCACACAACATGGACATCCAGCAAGTTCAGCGTCCTTACTGGCATCGGCCTGAACGTTAGCAACAGCCAACCCACAACATGTTTGGACGACATCGTAGCCAAGCTACAGCAGCAGCAGCAGCAGCCTGCAGCAGCAGCAGCAGCAGTCAAAATCAACAACGAGCAGCTGCTCGCAAGCGTGCTGACTCATCTTGAGTCCTGCTTTGACCAGTTTGAACGGCAGGGCTTTGCACCGCTAGAACCGCAGTACCTATCCAGCTGGATGCACAGCAACCAGCAGGTGGAGCTTGAGGAGGGTTTAGCAGACGCTGGCAGCAGCGGTTTAGGCAGCAGCGGTGCAGCAGGGCAGCAGCAGCGCGTGACGCTGAGGATAGCAGGTTTGAGTCCGTATGGGTTTTTGCGAGCAGTAGATGCAGCGGGGCAGGAGTATGAGTTGACGCCAGATGGCAACAGCCTTGACATGATGCAGGGCCTGATCAGAAAGAAGCTGAGTTGAAGCTGGCGCGACAGCTGGCATGCAAGGCTTCTTGCAATCTGCAAGCCCAGAACACTGCCAGTCTGTGCGACTGGGTGACATATCTGTACTTGGTGTGGTGAGCTGTTTTGGCTGAATTGGAACGCACGTGCATGTGCAGGCGGACAGCCGGTGTTTGGCCACAGTGCCTAATTTGCCAAACAGCTCAAGGTCATCTGCATTCTCAGATTTTCCAGGACAGGTTTATCTATCAACTGGTCCACCATGACTAGATCGCATTCACGCGCAGACCTGCGGTATGATGATTGCCCATGGGTGTCCATCGCTGGTTGTCTGCCCGCCAGCCTGAGCAGCTGTTGACAGGCCAGGCAAACCTCAATTGAGGCTGGTTGCAACCACTGGCACTGCTCAGAGCTCAAAGTTGGCACTACTAGTGTCTGGCAGACAATGTCTGGTACCAGTATAGACTATACTGGTCTCTTTGCACCAGAGTGAGCGGTGATACATCATGTGTGCTACTTGTTTCACTGTCAAAGAGCGGATTCACACAGATCCTGAACTTCAAGTATAAACAAGCTCAGCAGTGCGAGTCTCCACTGTACTGTACAGCCATTGGCGCGGCGCATTGGCACCCGTACGGTTGCAACAGCGCCGCTCTAATAGAGCACAGTGACTGTGGTTTTCTGAGGGCATCAGCTTGATGAAGAACCCTTGCCGCTGCCCTTTCTACGTTTGCTTTACGTAATTATTGGAGGTGGCGAAGTGTGTGCGTGCGCAGCCGACAACTTGGTGCTCCTTGGACGCAGAAGGGTTGGTGCCCTGGAAGCTCCTGGATCCGGACTGCTATGATCTACTTGTGGAAAATCATCATCATCATCGAATTACCAGATTGTGGAAAACCAGCAGCACTCTGCAGAGTCAGCTGACTGAAAAAATGCAGTGACACCCTACCCCTGCATGCAAGTGTGTGCACGCATGCACGGCTGCGCATCATCATCATCATCATCATCATGTTACCCATTAAGCCATAGCATCAACGCCATCGGCCCCGCGCCCCTCAGGAGCGGAAGAAAGAGGGAGCACTGCTCCATTGTGTTTGCAATTATTACGCATATCCCAAGCTTGGACAAGATACTCAGCAATGCTCCTAGATATCACTCGGCACACCCCCCTACTACCCCAAATATCATCAGAAACAAAACGCAACAACTTGGTGGATGCATCAGTCAACGACAACACATTGCGCAATTTTTCAGCGCCGCCAGCAACATCACGCAAAACAGACCGAATTTCATCAAGCGTAGTATCCCTCTGAGCAGAAGTAGCGGGACAATCAAACATCAGATGTGACAAAGACTCAACACCCTGACCACAAGCAGGACATGCTGTGTTAGAATCAGCTCTGCTGCCACCATAACGACTGGTACGCTCATGCACGCAAAGACAGCCCATTCGCATGTAAGCAAGGCTGGTCTGACCGTGGCACTGTAATGCACCACTGATTGGCAATGTTGAACAAGGTTCAGTATCGCCAGCCAGTGGCGCCCACAATGGGTCAGACCAGCCTTGCTTCAAGCATGGCATGCGAAGCCTTGCATGCGTGCACAGTCTTGCATGCAGGGGTAAGGTGTCACTCAGTGCGGCATGTTTTCAGCTAGAGTGCTACTATATTTTCACAGAGCAGTTGCCAACTAGTAGTGACTAAGCTGCTTACATCACACCATTTGTATTGTCTGGCTGGCTGGCCAGGCCACAAATGATTGTGAGACTCGAAGGTGAATAGCACTGCCAGGGTTTGGAACCCACGAAAGCTCAAAGACTGAACCCTTGTTACAGCCACCGCACCGGGTGTGAGACGCCTTTTGCAGCAAAGTGTGTCAGGTGACAGGCTGGCAGGCAATTACCATGCACTGCATTATTCACCGGGTGAATCATTGCGCAGCGTCCTTCTGCATCACTTGGAAGGCAAAGTGCATGCCTAAGCTCTCTTGGCTGAAGCCAGCTGAGGGGATGGCCAGATGGATCCACAGCTCCGCAAGCGCCTGCAGCGCGAAACAAGTTCCAAGACAGAACAGTTTTCAGTGTGCCGCACAGCAGACCATGATGCCAAGGTGCGATAGTTTCAGCAGCTGCTAGAGCTGCAAGGATGACACATGGTGATCATGCAGATTTAGCACAGCTCTGCCGGAGGTGGCAGCACCTGCGGCGCTGTTGCAAATCTCACACCTCAGGGGTGGCGCACGTCAGGCTATTGCATCAAAATCATACTAGCGACGTTGATGCTATGGCTTGATCTGGTAATTGGATGATGATGACTAGCGACGTACTAGACTTTGCAATGCCATGTCACATGGCAAGTTGCAGCCGTTTGTGGTGTTTGTGGCGTTTGGTCAGGGCTGCTGCGAGCATGTTGTAAGTTGCACATGAGAGCAGCTGCAGCATATGTCTCCATTGTTAAACACGAAGGCAAGGCGCTCCGTGAGTCATGCATGCTGCCAACACACCTCAAGATTCCTTGCGTAGCGTATGGGGCCAACATATACCGGCTCAAACCCCACATCGGCTATCAGCTCTGCCACCTCTGCTCTGCCTGGTCCTGTTGGCCCGGCAAACATCATGCTGATGGGGCGTCCGAGCGCTTCTGGCTGCTTCATAAGCGGCGTTCCGATTGTGTTGAACGCTTTGAACACCTGGGCGTCTGGCAAGCCCTCTTGCAGAAGCTCACCACCTGCAGTGCAAGTGAGCAAACAAGCAGCGCAGGCACAGTGAAGAGGTGCAGTTTGTGGAAGAAGAGCAGGTCAAACACAAAAGAATGCAGATGACGTTGTACATCATTTGGCCTTCATTTCACATTTCCTGCAAGCAAAACATGCAGCTGAACATGATTTCACCAACTGTTTCAGACAGCCATTTAGCAGGCAGCATTGCATTTGCCAGCTGCAGTGCCCAGTGGATGATTCAGCTTCCATCTCCATTGTTGTTGCTGCTGCTGCTGCTGCTGCTGTCAGCAGTGCACCCCACCTGAGGTCCCATTCCACAGCACTTCCAAGCCTGGGTATGGACTGAGGGGGTTGGTAGCATCAATCACCACCTTGCCCGCCACGTCAGGGCCTAACCAGCTGGTAAGCTGCTGCACTGCAGCTGCATCCCGCATACCTGCCGCACACGGTGTACAAAAGGCATTGCAGGCCAACAGCGCGTCACGCAGAAGTGGTGTAGTTCCGCCGAGCTGACAGAGCTGCCAGCACACAGTATGTGAGACAGCAGACCAAATGCTCTAAGCATGCGTGTGCTGCTTGCGCAGCATAACTTTGTCACACTACTGGCAGCATTTGCCAGCTTAGTTTCAACTGCGCAAGTGCATTTGGTCACCAAATGCTCAGCGGCTGAGTCACGTTGCACTATCAGCAGCAGACAGCTGACAGTAGTTGTTGTAGCGGAGACTGCGGTCGATTCAGAGCTGCAAAGCCATCGCCGTACGCTACAGCTTAGATTGAACACGGTTTCGCTGCTCTTCTTGAATGTACCTGGAACAGCCAGGATGATCACGTCTGCCCATGCTACTGCTTCTTGAATAGTGCGCACGGTCGCATCTTGCTGCTGCTGTTTCAGCTCCGCAACCTTTGGGCTGCTGGTATCGCGGGTGCCGTATGACACGGGCCTGCCTTTCAGGATCAAGCGAGACCCAAGCGTCCTAGCCACATTCCCAGTGCCGATCAGCGAAACCTTGCTCATTGGCCGTGACAACTGTGGAAAGGGGTATAAAAATACTTTCTTATTGCCTTGTGTGTGTCGCTGCAAGCGGTGAGGCGAATGCGTTTGCTTGAAAACCCTAGGTGCTGCTGCAATTGCCATCCACTCTGCTACATGTCCAGCCACGGTGCATCCCTTTTGTCATGTCAAACAAGCACTTGCACAGCAGCTATCAGCCAGCAAGCCATTTGTGCTATCAGCTGCCACGCTGTGCGTGTGAGGGTCTGACCATGTAACACGTTATGTACCGTTAAATAACGGTTATGGCCGGTCAACTAAAGCAGCAGCCATGGGTCTCAGACTTCAGCGACAGTGGTGCTGCACTCCGATGATGTGCATAGTCTGCAGAGCCTCTGCAGACTATGGAGGCCAATCATGGTGTGCCAAGGCTCATCGAAGAGTTGAAGATGCTTACTGAGTCAGTGAGCAGTGACTGATCAGTCATCATGATGACATGCAACGACACACAAACCGGGGTTGTATTCACACAGGCTTGCCTGACTGGACATGCATCGCCGAGCGTACACCCATCACTGCCTGATTCAGCCAACTTACGACAGCAGACAACAAACACGCGCCTGTCACATGGCATGATACACTGCCTGGCGGGAACTTCCTGGTGCTGAACACCCTGACAACCCCGTGACTCCAAGTCCCTGACCCGCTGCTGACTGGTCAACCCACTGACCGTCAACAATGGTTGGATAAGCCACAGGGTAGGGTTCGGGCGTCGGCACAACTTGTGCTCCATCGGTGACTGTGACAGCACCAATCGCGCTCAGCAGCATGAATAACACCGTACATGCCAAGATCAGCAAGACATACACATTGATAGATATCTGCCGAGCCAGCCATGGCTGCTGCTGCCACCAAGTCGTCAACTTGACATGATGTCAAACATGAAGACACACAAGACATTTATGATACGAGAGCAGAATACAAAACAGCAGAACCACCACATTATTCAGGCTCCTTAGAGTTGTGTGCTGCGGAGTTACTGTATGTCCAGCCGCAGCTCCAAACTGCTACCTGCAGCCGCTGCACTGTGGCACAGTGTGGCCGCCACAGCTGGCAGTGACTGCCTGATATTGCTGCTAGTGTTGACCATGAGAAAGGTAGCTAGCAGCAAGCACACCTTTCGAGCAAGACATTTGGCCAGGCATGTGCAGCATGTGATGCATGCTTGCCACTGATAACCAGTAACATTCAAAACATGATCTCCCAACAGATAGGTATCCCTGCTGGAAGGATGGTCGGACAAATCGTGCATCGCTGCCATGTGTGAGCAGCCAGGCAGGCAAGACACACAATGATTCATGCACCACACAATGCGGCCGAATTAAACGAGCTCATGTGTGCAATGTTGGCCTGAAACCAAGATTGAGATCACGCCCCGCCCTCAATTACGTGCATCATGCATTCCCGCACTGCTGCACAGAGAATAACACACATCCCTGCCGCAAGCCCGCTGCACCTAACATGCCTGCTGCTGCTCCGGCTGATGCTGCATCATCCCTATCACACCACTGACCATGCAACGTAACATGATGATGCACACATGTACATGGCGTTATGTGCTACGTGGCGCACCATCCATGCCAGATGATGGCAGCAGAAATCTCCAAATCAGGGTGCATCTGCGAATACTTTGGTACCCCAGCTCTGGTTCAACCAACCCAGTGTTTGTTTGTTCAGGAACTCACTGCCAAAACATAGTGCTGCCTGACAAGCTGCTGAGGAACTGTAGCATCAGCTCACTCGCCAGCAGTTAATGCGCTTGTACGCGCTCAATACATTGCCAGAGTGCAAGGGCCACGGAGCCCTCACAGCCATGCTGACTAGGTGGCACCCACTAGGTGTATGCATACCACAGCGTGAAGCATGGCACACTCTCAACCGACAGGCTGATGTCTTACTATGCATGCCTCGGAGCAGCCACATCACCACGTCATTAACGCTCTCATGCAGCTGCCTGTTATGCCCAGCGGAAGCAAGTCACACCATGTCAAGCAGCTGGCAGCCGCCAAGGTTCTTGTGTACACTTGGCCATATCGCATATGGGTTTAGCAGGACGCCAGGCCGCTCACTGGCAGACCCACGCTTGGGCCAGGGCTGCGTGGCTCAGGGCCCTGGATGCCTGACACCTGCAGTATCACACAGGCATTGCCAGATATATCACAAGGGTTGCAGGAAACGATAAAAAATAGGAGCGGCGCCTGTAGGCAGCTTGTGAGGAGCTATACAGCCCATGTCCATGCCCTCAGCTGCTGCAACACGCATGTACTCATGCAGCACATCTTGCAGGGCTTTCAATAGCATTGGGTGTGCTTCCTGCAGGCAATGCCCCCGAATGCCTGCAGGTAGGGCTGGCGTTGGCATGTGCTGCTGGACATACGGTGTGCCAACACTGAATTTTGCCCTGCTATGTGAACAGGCCACGCGTGTCAGTATGCAGTGCTGTCCTGCAAGCAGCAGCCTGTCCATTGCCGCATACCTTGGTGGGTGAGCAGCTCAAAGACAGCGCAGGCAAGCCCCTGTGCATTGGCACTGGGCTGTAGCGCGATGGGAAGGGGTTGTCTGGAGTGAAGCCACCTGCAGGAATAGCAGATGGAGGATGTAAAAGGACAAGCAGCTCGTGTAAAAACCACTTGTGGCCTGAAAAGCAAGCGGCTGCTGACTGTGCTTTGGTCTGAATTCAAACGCCGTCTGCTGCATGCTTCATATGAGCAGAGCACTTAGTGTGCCGACTGCATCATGCAGGCAGCAAGTGAGTGTCATTCTGTGGTTGAAGTGCTGCATCCACAACGCAACGCGTCCAACACTGTACTCACATGCTGGCACTGCAGAGGGTGGCACAAAGATGCTTGATGGTGGCGGGGCTGGGCTGCGGGCATTCGATGCCAGCTGCCCCTGCTGCTGCGGCTGCTGTCCCCTTGCAGGAAGCGAACGCTGCTGCGGCAAGTGCTTCAGCAAGTCTGTTGCGTCCAGCTGGTCATGCTGCGGCAGTGCCTGCATCTCCAGGGAGGAGTCCATGCACAGGATTGTTGGTGCTGTAGCTGCTGTGCTGCTGCTGATAGCCGGCTTCTCTGCGGCAGACGCATCCGCTCCTGCAGCTGCAATGAAGCTCATTGCTGCCATAGGGTAGCCGTACACGGGGCGCTGGTAGTGCTTCTTGCAGCTGCTGCATACGAAAGGCAACCAGCTGATAGGGAAGGCTGTGCACAGCAGCGCCCCGAAGCAGCACCAGCCCAGCATATTGAGCTGGCACCCTCCTGCCTGCGAGAATGTAGTGGAAAGGCAGCGTGATATGAATGTGTCACGAGTCAGGCGTGAAACAGCATGCACAGCCTTGACAGACCGCGTACTGCAGCAGTACTGCTGCTGTGTATGCTGCGCTCCTGCAGCAAGCGTCCCGGGCACCGTAAGTGCACGACATCTCACCGCTTCCACTTCATAGCGTATGAGCACCTCGCCTGGCTGCTGTGGCTGCAGGCTGGCCTTCACTGGCACGCCCGGCAAAGGACTCTCGACGCACTTGACCACCTTCCCCATCTCCATCTAGTGACTGAAAACGTCAATGGTCATTGCATGCTCACGTTTGGCACCGGCAGCGACATCTCGTGTGAAAGCGTGCGCTTCCTCAATTGTGCAAACAGCTCTGCTGCGTGTGACCGCTTCACGGTTTCAATACAAATTCAAGTACTCAGAAGGATGCTGCGGTGGGATGCTTGCGCTCCACTATCATCCATATGAGCCATGTGACTGCTCATGAACAGACAAGAGTAACAACCTGCAAACTCATGGGATATGGCCAACACGAGAGGCTTTAGCCAGCATGAACACGTAGCTGTTTACGTTTTAATCAAGTTTATGTGGTGTCCCAGCGAGGCACTGGGCGGTGCGAAGCAATAAGGTACACTTGCCACTCAGGTACAGACTCAAAACGTCACAGCCTGGCCAGCCTTGTTGCGACTGAGAATCATCGTGAAAGCACGTTATCTTGATTTACTGTCGTCAAGCTCCTGCCCTGGCTGGCTTGAGCTGATTGATGTAGTGAAGTGGACGAACGTGCTCAGCAGGCTGCACATGCCCCCACCAGGTTGGGCCAATTGGCCTGTTGAAGCAGCTGCAGTCTCCTTGCGCGAAACAAACTCAGTGCCAATGCTGAAGTGATGAAGATCAGCACACGGTTGGGGATTGGCCTCAAAATGATCAGCTGTAGCCAAGGGGAGTAAATATTTCAGAGAGACTGCTAGCCTAGCAGTGTACACACATGTGGCACTGCCAGGCTGGTGTTGATCAAACACAACTGGTGTGGTGTTGCCGTTCAATGTCCAGTGATCTAGCAGAAACAGTTGACACATGATGTATGGCAACAGTGAGCCTATCAGCCGCGAGCAACAGGTGATATCGTGAACACTGCCTCACCACAAACCCCGCCAGGTCAGCTATCCATCTTCAAGCGCGCGCGCTCACAACACCAACATTGGGGAAGTCTTTTGGTTTGGTTTGACGCATTAACAATCAGTGTTTGACATTCCCACTGCCGAGCGCTTTGCGCAGCAGTCTAGCAGCGTAGTGAGTGATGCTGCCCTGTGCACCGTTGCAGCAAGCACAATTGTGCGGGCGTAGACGATTCCCATTGGCTTATAGCAATGCGGGATCCGGGCGTAGGAATCGTGTCGTCGTTTCGGCAGCGCACAGTAGCCAAGAAGGCGTCAGCAGCAGCAGCAGCAGTAGCAGGCGACAGGCTGTACTAGGTAGGGGGAAGCAGTAAGCTTGCTGTGCTGTGGTGACAGTTTGAGATGAACAGCCTTTTGCATGTGCAGACACGTGTTCACCCGTTGCTTGTCTGCCGCATGGCCTGCTGGCCCAACACTGTGTGTCACTACATGATCAACATGCTACCCTGCTCGCGCCAACACGCTGTGTTTGCTGTTGCACACCCAGGCCTATTCAGCACAGCAGTAGCCTCTCTGGCAGCAGCAGCGGCCTTTGCCAAGCCAGCCCTGCTGGACCTCCCAGCTTGCAGGAACTTCAAACAGGCAGGGCCAATTTCATACTGTGAACTGAAGCAGGGCAGAGGCGACAGCCCGCTACCAGGCGACTTGATTGTGGTTGACTACACTGCACGCGCGGTAGCAAACGACAATGAAGTGTACGACGGCAGCAGGAACTTCAAGTTCACAGTAGGGAATGGCGAGGTGAGCAATATCGCACAGCAACGGCTGCATACAATGCACTACTAGTAGTCTGAGGGGCAGTAGTGAACAAACTGCAAGCTTACAATGGGTATCTGTGAGGGCTGGGGGCAGGTGGTTACAGCAGCTGCAAATCAACAGCAAACTGGTGGGTGACAGCTGCAGCACGAACTCCAGGCTAGCAACTTAACGGTAGCTACCCTATAGGGTAGCTGTATCATGACTGCCAGTTGACGCACCAACGACTGTGAAGGCAAGCAAGTTGAGTGCAGGAGCCGCAGCTGTGGACGCACAGCACAGCACGCTGCACGCAGGGTGCCTATATCTCATGCACTATCTTCTTTGTGCCACTGCTCCTGCTGCTGATGCTGCTGCTATTGCAAATTCGTTTTGCAGATGATCCCCGGCTTTGAGATCGGCATCCTTGGCAGCGAAGACGGCTCCGTTCCCCCCATCAAAGAGGGTGGCTCACGAACGCTGCTCATCCCTCCAGAGCTGGCATACGGGGCGCTGGGAGACGGCTGCCTGTTTGGGCGTGCAGACAGCTGCAGGATACCTTCCAACTCGCCTGTTGAGATCACGTTCCAGTACAGGGGCCTGGGCTACTAGCCAGTGAACATCTCTTCTCATTGAATGGGGTGTGGCACTGCACATGTCTGTACAGGCACTAGCTGGTAGGCTCAAGGTGGTGCAACTGGCATGTGTTTTCACACTGTGCGCCAGAGCAAGCAGCCAAATCAGCTCGCTGTGCCGCACCGTGACAGTGGCCGGAGCGGCTGCAGTGAGAAGGGGCTCGACAGTAGCAAGATGGATTGTGCGTAGGCAGCATGAATGAAGCTGGCAATTGTTGGACACATGCTGATCACAGGCTGTTAGGCATCCCGCACGGTGCAGGCAGCTGCGGAATGAGTGAGGGCCTCAGGCTGCTTCACTTCGGGCGGATATCACTAGTACTGTCAGTACAGTCGTTGGGTGACTGGCTGGCCCAGAAATTGTTTGAAGCCAAGCCTGTGTTGAATCCGCTTCAAATGCGCAACTTGCGCCGCGGCGGCCTGCAATATGCTACTGTAGCATTGCTACATGGCATGGCCCGTGCAAGTTTCATGTGGTGCATTTGTGGCGGATGGATCGATGAGCTGATTGCTGGGTTGAAAGCGTGTAACTAAACTTTGGCTGGCAACACGTGCACAACACTGCTTTCCCTGCGAAGCATTCGCAAGATGTGGCCAACGCCGAGGCTGCTAGTGGCGCTGCTGGTGGCGGCCATCAGCTCCAATGACTGCAGCGCCACTGGCGTGAGGCCGTGGCACCAGTGGTGCATGTCACCCTGATCCGTTTGGATGTGTTACATGTTGACACTCAACTTTGGAGCCTCCAACAGTGCCATCCAAGTCACCGTCGCAGTCACAGTTGCAATGCGTTATGCTTTAGTCATGACATCACGATATCATGATACATCATGATACCATCGAAACGGTGTCAACAACATTACTGTCAAGTGCACCATCCTCTGCCAGAGCCTGCCGTAGTCTGTAATGGCATGCCAGCCTGGGTTGAACCCTTTACCACTTTCAAGCCTCCCTGGCGCTGCCACCAAAGCCCGCAGGCTGGTGTCTAGCGGCAGGCTGCCACAGCATGGAAAGAAATGCATCAATCAAGCCTTGCACCATTCGGCCCGGCCCCACTGGGGTTGCACTACACAACATTAGATGTCAAGCCATGCCACGCCGCAGTGAACCTGTACCAACTTTAAGCCTCCCTGGCGCAGCCACCAAAGCCCGCTGCTGTCATGCCCACACCTTCCTCTGCTTGCAGATCAAACAGGGCAGCAGTGTCGTTCCAAACCAGCATCGACAGCTTCCCTGACCACGCTTTGCCACTGCCGCCGACTGCTGCCTTTGCTGCTGCTGCTGCTACCTCACTGACGGTTTGCTCAGCACTGCCGTTCTGCGCAGTTGCAGCAGCAGCAGCACACTGCTGCTGCAGCCGTTCGAAGTCGGGATGCAGTACCAACACATCTCCTTGCCGTTCCAGACCCTCTCGCCCCTGACACTCTACATCATCATCACATGCTACATTGTACCCGACATTACCAATGCAACCCATTTCGCCTACATCGCCCATGCAGTAGCAGCAGCCACAGCAGCTGCTGCTGCAGTAGCCGCTCCCCTGGCTGGCAGTACTACTGAACAGCAACCCTAAACCTGACCCCAACTGCTCCACAGCAGTAGCATCCAACTGCTGTACGGTGTCTGAGCTGGAGTCCGTATCCACAGCGCAACCCTGCAGGCTGTCACTGTGCGGCACACTGCTCTGCATGACGACATCTTCACTGCTGCTGCTGCTGCTGCCACTGGATGATCCCAGCCAGTCCTGCAAGTCAGACTCCCTGTTGCGCTGGTCCTGGCAACTATCAGGCTGGGCCTGATGCTGGTCCTGCAAGTCCTGACAGCTGTCAGGCTGACTGTCCAGCTCAGCCGTAACGACGCTGATGCTGCAGTTGCTGACCTTGCCTTGTGCCTCGTAACCTCGCGCTGCACGGTGCGTGGCATGCAGCGCGCCACCATGACTGATTACCAGGACACGCTTGCCTTGGTGCTGCGCTGCAATGTCCAGCAGCGTTTCTGCCAGCCGCTGCTTTAGATCGTCCAAGCTTTCACCACCGCCTGGTAGGCGCGCAGAGTGATCCCCACTTTGCAGCGCAGCCCAGGCCTCTGGCTGTTTAAAAGGCGCTTCTTTGTTGGTCAGGCCCTGCAGCAGACCGATATGGCGTTCCCGCAGACCTGCATGCTGTTGTACCTGCAAAATTAGTAGCAAGCGGTGTGTATAGAATATTGTAGGTGTACATAGGTGAAGAGGTGGATAGATAGTAAGTCTATTTTGAAATATACTCCCCTTGTCAGAAGACACCAAAGCTGGTCAGCAAGGGAATTTGCTGAGTTGCCTGGCAGCTGCTGTTGTGACAGCGGACGTGGCCTGACCAGCTACTGCCAGACGGTCTGCCACTGCTGGCACACATTACATCAGAACGCACCAGTGCATCTGTAGCATGCTGCTGTTATAACTGCTATAACATTGTTATAACAGTGATCACCTGCAACTGGTATGGTGCCGCCAGGATCTGTGCCGTCTGCAGTGTGCGCTGCAGGTCTGAGCTGACCACTGCGTCAAAGGAAGCGTAGCGCTTCTGCAGCACATGGCACAGCTGCAGCAGTAACAGCCACAGCAGCAGAGTTGCAGTAGTGGCAACACTGCTTTTGAGAAGGCTATGCAACAAGTGCCACCCTAATAACCCAGAAGTAGGGTTTGAAGTTGTCAACGATGTACAACAGCCTCATTGAATGTACGGCTTTACAATTGAAGCGCTCGAGTGCGGCAAATATGCAGCACAACCAGGACACCAGTGTTGCTGCCGATATACAAATGAAGTTCTAGCTGCAGCTTTTACAGGTCAGCATCATGCTGCTGTCAGCGGTACCATGCCTGGAGTGGTGTGCCACTGCTACTGCTGCTGCTGCTGTTGCTGCCGCTGGCTTACCATGTGGGTTTGCTGGACGCCCATATTATTCAGAGGTGGTCCAGGCTTAGCCTGCCCTTGCAGCCTGTGCTCTTTGTTCCAATCTGTCTCGCCATGCCTGATGAGCACAAGTTCTGTTGTGACAGCCATCTTGCTACGCGCTACAAGCTGCGTGTCAGCGTTGATGCTAGGAGTAGATATCACAACACAGAAATCAGGCAGCCAGAGACTCCGGCACCTACATCGTGCGACGAAATGCACTGGCAGAAGCAGCAATTGCCCTGCAACGAAAAACTTCACACACGTGCACAAACAGTCACGCAAGCGGTGTTTAGAACCATGAACTCGCACATTCTAATTATATACGTGCTTGGCTGGCCCTGAGCGCGTACATTTCGCAGAGTTACTAATGTTCAGCTCGAGTGACAAGTCTGACCTGGCAGGTCAGTCGGCAGGTGGCACTGTGGGCGTAGGATGTTGCATTGTAAAACTGTTGCTGTATATACACATTATCTGATGTGCATTTGCGTACAACGCAACCTAAGGCCGAGCAACGGGTGTGATGTCACAGGTTGCTTGCCACATCAGCGGCGGCGCAGCATAATCATTTAGGTGCCCTGGACCAAGATGGCGAGCTGTGCTGTGCGTCTGACGCCGCCCTGAGAGCTCGACGCACTATCCCGTTGTGTTACCATCCATTGCATAGGCGCTCGCCAATCACGACCAAGCGCCAGTCACAGGGTATATTTTGGGGTGGCAGGTGCATTTGGCCCCAACCATGGTGGGAGCTCTGTTCGACAATGGAATATGCTCTTAGGGGCGCTCTGCCAATGATTGGCTGTCATCACAGGACACAACCACAACATAATCCATGAATTGGCATGGTATCCACAGGCTGCCTGTGGCCTTTGCAGCCAGGAGTATCGCAGTTGAGTTGCAGAAGTGGTCAGATGCTCAAATGCACAATGATCATGCTGCCAAGCCACAAACATACACGCACAGTACAAGGAAGCACTATTGCTCTTTCACAGAAACGCAACGCATGCAGGGCTGTGCTACTGTTGCGTGGCAGTTGAGCTTCAAAACAAGCCTGCCGCACAAAGGGAGGGTTAGCCGCGGTCGCCAACCCAGAAGTGCTGGCTGCTGCAGCAACAGTGCGACGCCATCGACTGCTCTGCATAGCCAAGTTGGCACAAACTGCCTGCAGCTGCGCAGCTGTCACCATGCTCTCATTGCGATGCGCCATCATAGTGCAGCCGCTCCAGCTTGATCATGCTCCAGCGCTCCGCCTCAAGTGCCTCCTCCTCCAGGAACTCCCGCTCCTCCAGCGTTGGCTGCCTGCAGGCATGAATGCACATGAACATGATAATTTAGGCACGTTGGTAAAAGGTACCTAGGTTGATACAAGGTAGTCAAAGCAGGGATGACCCGACCAGCGCTCCGCCTCAAGTGCCTCCACCAAAAACTCGCGCTCCTCCAGCGTTGGCTGCCTGCAAGTGATGAATCAGTCAAGGACACAACATTGCAGGTACGCTGGTAGAGAAGATTGACGCAGGGCTACACCAGCAAGCGCTCCCGCTCCTTCAGCGTTGGCTGCCTGCAGCATGTATGCAGTATGTATGCATTTGAACAGAATATCACAGCTACGTGGATAGAAGTGAATCGAAGCATGGCTGAACCGACCAACGCTCCTGCTCAAGTGCCCCCTCCCATAGATAACTCCCGCTCCTGCGTCGGCTGCCTGCAGGCAATCAGTCAATGATGTACGCATTTCTCTAGCAAAACGGGGTAGCCATAGAGAAGGTCCACTCCCAAACCGCCAGCCTGCAGGCATCGTCACAAAATCACCAGCAACACCAGAACACGCAAGGGGCGGGAAACCGCCTGCCAAGCCCAGCACAACACAAACACACCTCTCACCCTACCTGTAAATGACAATCTCCTGCAGCTTTGACCTGTCATCGTTGAATGTGATGAAGTCAATGCCGCTGATGTGGCTCTCGTGGAAGGTGGGCTTGTGTGGGCGGCCCTTGTTGTCGTTTGTGGGCTTCAGGTTAGTGCCGTGGCAAGTCCAGTGCACAAACACGTGGATAGGGTCGCACACACCAACCTACAAACAGAGACAGCAAGCAACACATGTGGGCGGCCCTTGTTGTCGTTTGTGGGCTTCAGGTTGGTGGCGCGGCACGTCCAGTGCACAAACAGGTGAATAGAGTCACACCCACCAACCTGCGTATGGCAACAGTAGGATACGAGTGGGATTAGGTTGCTATTGTTGTGCAGCAGGTTGGTGGCGCGGCACGTCCAGTGCACAAACACGTGGATGGGGTCGCACACACCAACCTGCGTAAGGCAACAGCAGGATACCAGTGGGATGAGATGCCGTTGGGTTGGTAGTGCTGTGCAGCAGGTTGGTGCCTTGGCAAGTCCCGTGCACGGAAAAATTAGGTCGCACACACCAACCTACAAACAGAGACAGCAAGCAACACATGTGGCCGGCCCTTGTTGTCGTTAATGGGCTTCAGGTTAGTGCCGTGGCAAGTCCAGTGCACAAACACGTGGACAGGGTCGCACACACCAACCTGCAAACAGAGACTGCAAGCAATCGTGTAGGTGGGTTGCTATTGTTGTGCAGCAGGTTGGTGCCGTGGCAGGCCAGTGCACAGGTCCGTGGAAAAGGGTCGCGCACACCAACCTGCAAACAGAGACGGCAAGCAGCGAGTGATTGGATTGGTGCTGTGTAGCAACTTGGTGCTGTGCCACGTCCTGTGCACGAATACATGTAGAGGCTTGCACACACCAAACCACACAAGTGCACGAAGTAGCGGAAAGTGCAGACATGCGTTGACGCTGCTATTACAGCAGGTGGCGAGAGCTGCTGATACAACTGTGCGGTTCAGCAGTACAAGGAAACGTTCACCTGCCAGCCCGCGTCTTTGTGAAGGCTTGCATTGCAGCAGCACCAACTGCACATAAGCACTCGGCACAAAGATGCACAGCATATACAGCCCTCTACAGAGTAGTCCTGCATGACAAAATTAACAAAAATAGTAACAATATAATAACACAACATCTCACCTGGCCCACTTCATAGTGCAGGTCTGGATAGGCCTCCCGCATCTGCTGCACAAAGCTGCTGAATGCCTTTTTGCCCACCACCCGCTTATTGGACATCCAGATCACATCCTGCAAGGGTGCGACATGCAGCACACAGTTTTAAGGCAAGGTGCGTACAGTAGCGCTGTACCTTAATGTTGGCGTGCTGCACGCAGCTATGGCAATAGAAACTCATAACTTGGCAGGCCCTGCCCTGAGGGTAGCAGATGCAGCGCGTCATAGCAGCAGGGCTAATACCAGTTGCCATGTGCTTTGCTCGGCCAGAATCAACACAGATGGCTGGATGATGTGCAGCTGTTACTGCTGGCAAGTGTGCACTGCATGCAGGAGAGGGTAATTTGGGTACGTGCACCTTCTGTTGTGCTGGTACTGCTGCGTGCTGTGTGCCCACCTTCCAGACAAAGTCGTCTGTGATGAGATCATCGACCAGCTGCACCTCTCCTTTGCTCCACACGCGGTCAAACAGGGCGTGCACCTTGTCTGCCATGCGCTGTGCTCTCCAGTCTTTTGTGCTGATCTCTGTGTCCTTCTGCACTGCATGCACTCTGCACTGCCGCAGCACGGGTCTCGCTGATGCACGGCATGACTGCAAAGTTCTGCTCCCCATGTCTACATGCGACCTCTGATGCAGTGCCTGCATGGCTGCAACGTAGGCTGGGGCGAGATCGCAACGTCTGCTGCTGTTGTGCCTGCTGCAGTATGTCGCACGCCCGATACTATTACGTGACGTGATAACGTGAACAAACCGGTAGTATTCTGCTGTGTTCTAGCATAGCAGCATCAATGGGCGTCTGATCCCGACACAGCCGTAACAGGTAGGCCACGTCAGGTGGCTTTGTTCTCGTTCCTGCACTGCTTACACCCAGAGCTGCCACTTGCATCCATTATCAACATCCGACACCAACAAAAGCGCAAGCAACACACTTCTCTTCTGTGTCGAGCCTGAAGCACGGACACGCAGATCACTCTTGGTGGGCATCCGTGGCTCGTGACGGCACGCTTCAGCAGCTCATAACTAATTCTAGATTACGTTGCGCTGATGTGATCCAGCACGACGAGCTGAGGCGTGCATGCTCACTTCTGCTCCTGCTTGTGCTGCTGCTCATTCTCCCTCAGAGGCAAGCTAGAAGCCAATGGAAGCATACAAGCAGCTGGTACAAAGCAAGACAGTCAGGGCAAAGCACGTTGATGAGCCTTCCAAGGGTACGGATGACGCAGGGGCCTGTTATGCCTTTCTGTGTCTTTGCTGTCTTCAGCCTGAAGCAAATCTGCTGCATGTCCGCTGCATGTGGCTTGCCTTGGTCGCGATGGTTGCTGGCATGTATTCTCTATGTTCAAAGTTCTTGCAAACCGCACGCACCAGCTTTTCCGCAAGCTGTACATGGTACATGCTGGGCCTCATGGCAGCCTGCTGCCTGCTGGTGCTGCTGCTGTGGTGTGTGCTGACACTGCTGCTGCTGCCCTGCCATATGTTGTGCTGCCACGTGGATTGCAGACAAGCTAGCACAGACAAAGCTACGTGAAAAGGAGATCAAAGAGGCACTGAAGGAGAAGAAGCAGGCAGAAAAGGAAGAAAAGGAGGAGGTGAGTCCTGCAAGCAGCCTGCGTAGCAACCTTTATCAGGATTGGCACCCTTGTGTTGGTCAACACGCTGGTCAAACATTCTACTGCCTGTCTCACAATAATAGTAGAGCTTAATATTAGAGAGACGTTGCGTTCATCAAGATGGATACAATATGGTCTACTGCTGTGCTCATCTCTTTCTGTCACGTGTTGACAATGTGTTCATTTGGGGTGGCTCATACCTCTAAGATGGTGACTGGACCCACATGTAACTAACCTCTCTCAGAAATAAAACTTAGAATCATGCACTGCTTTCTGTGGCGCGTGTGTACCCTTCAACTGACAAGTCAACTGCCATCAATAGAGCATAACCTGAAAAGGCGAGCGCTGCTGACATGCTGCTGTGTTCGCACCGCGGTTGTTGACTTGCAGGAACGCCTCGAGAACGCAGCAGCCAACCGTTTTGAGCGCGCCTTCAACCACACCAGCAAGCGTTACGAGAAGGAAGTCCGTGAGGTACGACACATGCTGTGCTGCATTTTGCTGCATCATTTTTGCAATTTGAGTATCCTGCAATCCTTTGTAATGCTGTGCTGCTGGTGTTCCAGCAGCATGACACGTTTGGCTCGCAGGCATTGCACTGGCTGACATGCAGTGTGTGGCATGCTTTGGGCACAGAAGTACACCATGCAGCTGCCTTCAAGACAGCATACCCAAGCAAGACAGCAGACCCCAGCCTCAGGGCAGCAAACACACTGCAGTTGGTGTTCCTGCAAGCATCAGGCAGCAGCATCAGGCAGATACCAGTAGTCTCCCATCCCCATGAAACAGAGATGCTTGTGCTTGCCGTGGTGTATGTTTCTGCATCCCATCCTTGTGAGCTGCTGGCCGCTTGCCTCCGCACCTGCCTGAGCACTTGTTGCAAACGGTTCACTGCTGTTTCCCGCTCTGTTGGGCGCGGGGCCGATGGCGTTGATGCTAGGGCTTGAAATTGAATGACCAACTAAATAATACGATGATTGTGCACTCTGTATATTTTCATTTGGATATGCGCAGAAGCAGAAGAAGGAGGAGCACAAGGAGACTGGCTTCATGTGTGAGCACGGCGTGTGGCGCTGCAGGATCTGCCAGCCTGTCACCAAGCACAAGTAGGCGACACATGCTTGGCATGGTGTGCAGCTCTGCAGGATCTGCCAGCCTGTCACCAAGCACAAGTAGGAAGAGGGCACACACGATTGGCAGGCAGACCCGCCCCGCAGACAGTCTGGGGCTCTGCAGGATCTGCCAGCCTGTCACCAACCACAAGTAGGCAACATACGCGCAGCAGGTGCATGCAGACACGCTTCTCAGACACATTGCGGCTAAGCAGAGCAGCTGCAGCACCTGGGCCGCATAGCCGAAGTTCGCTTGCTATGTAGGACGTGGCTGTTGGAAGAGGAAGTGTGTGGTGTCAGCAGCGTTACTGTTTGTGCGGTCGGTCAGTATGTAAGGAGATTGTCGGTATGTGGGTTAATGGCCGACAGCACATGTTTTGGTGTAATGGCAGGTTTGCAGACTGACGTCGACACTGTGTTGTGTGGGGGTAGCGACGTGTATGCAGGTGTGGGTATTGTAGTTGGCTGAGCAAGTTTTGCATGAATGTTCAGCTGACACACTGACACTGTACCTGTAACATAGCTCTTGCAGTGCCCTTGATGGTCTATCAAGTGGCAAGTCATGGCCCTGAGCTCACCCAGTTCTCGGCTAAACCTGCCAGTGTATTTTATCAGCATTTCGTGTTGGATGTCAGCTGCCCAGACGGTTTGCTCATATCCCGCGAGCTCAGGGCTGCATGTACTTTGCCGAGTTGACGAGGCACGGGTGTTTGCTGGGTGGTGGTGAGATCAGCAAGATCGTCTCATTTCATGGCTGCATGTGAATCCCACTGGACTAGTAGTCCGGATTAGTGCTGCCTGTGTGCAATTTGCGGCTGCTGTGCTGGGACAACTCTCAGGGCTGGCAGCCTGCCTCGGCGGCCGGGGAAGGTGGCTGCTGTCTGCATCTGCTGCACGTGGGCCCGCTCAGCACTTGAGGATTTTGAACATGTAAGGTATAGAAGCACTTCTGGTGACAATTGTTCCATTACGGTCACGCCTGTTGCAAGTCTCGCCTGTGCCAGGCGGATCTCAGTCAAGTTGACTAAGAGTCAACCAAACAATACTGACTAGTCAGCACTGTTGACGCTGACAGCGTTGACCACAGCGCGCCATGGCAACATCAGAATTGAATCCCTGGCACCAACCCCACACGCTGAGCATGGCTTGGCAAGCAGCCGACTCAGAACACGGAACGCCAACACGATTTTAGGCTGCCAAAGTTCCACATGCACCGCAACTGGCACATGATCTCAACTCTGCCAATTGCTACCATCCCAGTTCCGAACTCCGATTGAAATCGTTAACTCCAGCTCAGTTTGTGACCAGGCACGCGTTGAAGGCGTCCGTGAGTTCCTTGCGGTCTAGGTTCTTGCCGATGAACACCAGCTTGCAGTAGCGCTTCTCATCCGGCCGCCACGGCCTGCCTGCGCCCTCTTTGCTGCTGCTAAACTGCAGCAGCATGTGCACGCCCTGGAACACGTGCCTGCGCAGCAAACGGGAGCAGGTAAGCAAGCAGGGCACCAAAGTAGTACATGCGTGAAGCATTACAAAGCGAGCGCACTGATGAACTGCAGCAGCATGTGCACGCCCTGGAACACATGCCTGCGAAGCAGCAGCGAGCAGGAGGCGCACAGAGAGCAGGTAAGCAGAGAGATCAAGGAAGCCAGGCGGTACATGCGTGAAGCATTGCCGCAATGCTTGAAGCGCGCGCATTGCTGCAAGATTGTTGACAGTACAGAGGTATCTTGGAACGCAACATCACGCAACACCAGTTTGCATCTGAGCATTTTTCGTACGAGCCTAACATTTACCACGGCTGGATGGTCAGGCTCAGACACATCACAAATAGTTTCATGTGTGTTTCATGTAACAATTGTGTTACTTCTCACTTGTCGTCTGAGCCGTGGATGGCCAGGATGCCCTTTGACCTGAACAGGTCAGGCCCGCGCTCCTGCAGCAGCCCTGACAGCCACGTGTTGAGCTTGCGCATGTCTGCGCTGCCCTCCGACACGATGCCCACGCTCGTCACACTGCACAGCAGAAAGGAGAAGCGTGCTATCGCTTTACGAACAAATACCCAAACAATGCCCGGCCAAGCAGGTCATACAGTATGACTCGTACTCTGACACTGAGAGTGGGTAACATGATGATGATGATGATGATGACGATGATGATGATGATGATGATGATGATGCACAGAAGAGGGACGCGCGTGCACAGAGTGAGCTTGGGCAGCAGCATAATGCGCTACGTTCGATAGTGCAAGACAGCAACGCCGGCGGCAGAGGAGCTGCCTCAGGGAGAGCAGAATAACAACACGTTTGCGCATTACCTACTGTAACAACTTTTACTTATAACAACACCAGCAGGTTCAACCTGGTGTGACACTGTCAGATACATTTCTTAGCAAGAGAAAAGCAGCAAACAGCTGCACGTTCTGGTAAAACAGCAGTGAGGCTTATCAGGCTCACCTGCTGTCGTGCTTACGGTCCATACTGGTGTGAGATTGCCGCATAATTGAGCAAGAAACAAGCAACAAACAGCTGCCATTCTAGTAGCACAGCAGTGAGGCTCACCTGCTGTCGTGCTTATGGTCCAAGTGCGAGTGGTGGTCCCCCTCGTGTGAGCATGTAGTGTCGCACACGTGTTCGTGGTGGTGGTGCTCGTGGGTGCATGTTGCGTCGCAGTGGTGGTCGTGGTGGTGGTGCTCCTTGTGGTGCTCCGTGTCATCTTCCTGCAAGCAGTTACATTGCGAGGATCATGCAGTTGTTGTACATAATACAGCCACGGGCAAGCACACAGAAATGTAGCTCAGGCAGCAGGTGGCAGTACAAGAAGATGACAAGGAGCAGGAAGCACCATCACTTCAGCCATCATTGTGCAACGCTCTGTCTGGATAACTTTGCTGCTGCCGGTTGGTGGAAGTGCATGTGTCAGCACCCTGACAAACGCAACCCCAACAAAGAGCAGAGGCAAAGTTATCCAGACAGATCGCGGCACAATGATGGTTGATGTGATGGTGCTCCCTGTTCCTTGTCATCTTGTTTGAGGGTTCTTTGCACAGTAGCAACAGTGTTGTCAAGCAGAGCAACACTGTTAGCTACACTTTTGGACCACTACAGTGACAGCTCACCAGGACGTCTGAGTTCATCTCCAGCATCCTGCCCATGCTGAAGCTTTACATGCCCAACAGAAACAGTGGTATTGTAAATCAGAAGTAACACTGTTATTCACTGATTTGAACAGCTACCGTGACAGCTCACCAGGAAGTCTGGGTCCATCTCCAGCATCTTGTCCATGCTGAAGCTCTGAATGCCCAACTCCAACAGCAGTATTGTCAACCAGAAGTAACACTGTTAGTAGCAGATTTGAACTACTACTGTAACAGCTCACCAGGAAGTCTGGGTCCACTTCAGCATCCTGCCCATGCCGAAGCTTTGCATGCCCAACAGCAGCAGCGGCATGGTCAACCAGAAGTAACACTGTTAGTAACTGATTTGAACGACTACAGTGACAGCTCACCAGGAAGTCTGGATCCATCTCCAGCATCCTGTCCATGCTGAAGCTCTGAATGCCCAACAGCAACAGCAGTATTGGCAACCAGAAGTAACACTGTTAGTAACAGATTTGAACTACTACAGTGACAGCTCACCAGGAAGTCTGGATCCATCTCCAGCATCCTGTCCATGCTGAAGCTCTGAATGCCCAGCACACGCGCCAGGTCAACTTCTGCGTTGGTGCACTCCACCAGCTCTGCACCACGGTTGATGGCCTGCGACGCAGCAACAAAATGAATGAATGAATGGATGAATGAATGTATGAATGGATGAATGGATGAATGCATGAATGAATGTATGAATGAATGAATGTATGAATGAATGAATGAATGAATGAATGAATGAATGAATGAGCTACGAGTGGTGTGTTCACACTTGGGTGTCTGAAGCGATGACGAAGACCTCATGCGCCTCCACACCTCCTACCAGCAATGCAGGAGCCCAGACACATGAGGTGAAGCAAATTTCAATTGAGGCACAACCAGCCTTGATGACTGCCAGCACCCAAGACAGGCATACTGTGCATAGCATTCAGCCGCAGCAACTGTTTGTGCACAGGGCAAATGCAACACTGCAAGCTCGCTTGAGCCATCCGACTGCCCGCATGCACTGACTAGACAACTGCTGCCTAGCCCGCCGTTGCTAGCAACTACCAGTGCCTGAGAAACACCAGGTAGCATGTCGTACTGCAAATATCCTGCAAATATATAGTAACAAACGCACCCGTATGCGCTTGATGACTGCTGCCTTTTCTGCCTCGCTGACTAGGTCTGTCTTGTTCAGCAGCAGCCGGTCTGCAAACGCCACTTGCTGCACTGCAGGACATAAAGGTGCAACACACAACAGCAGACGAGTGGTTGCAGCAACCGCAGCAGCAACAAAAACAGGCAGGAAAGGGGAGTCAGCACATCCCAGAGGCAACCTTCGAAACTTGGCTTAGTGCCTGCATGTCTGATGAAGCAATGCACAATATGCGGTCTGCCTTGTCGCCTAGTATCTGGCGATTATCATGTGACAGCGTGCATGCATGCATGCATGTTGTTTGTGATGTGGCTGCACCCACCTGCCTCACTCACCATGTCCTCTGGCTTCACCTCGTCCAGGTGCTGCGTGATGTGCTGCCTGCCTCCCTGACTGTGTCACTGGCAAGTTTTGGATACTTGGCAAGCACACGTGCATGTCTTTCGCGCAACAGCGGTGGCATGGGGACACTATGAATACTCAACGGGCGACACACACTTGCTGGCTATGAACAGCTGGGGTAGACAACACAGCAAGCACAAGGTCGTATTGCACCCACCTGCCTCATTTACCACGTCTGCTGGCTTGACCTCGTCCAGGTGCTGCGTGATGTGCTTTGCGTCAACCATGCACAGCACTGCATCCAGCTGGCATGACTCCTTCAGGTCATCATCCACAAAGAAGGTCTGCAGAAGTTCGGGTAGAAAGTGGGCAGCATGGCATATAGGTAAGGCAGGTAACAGTGTGTTGGTGCAGGACCACAGCACTGCACCCAGCTGGCAGGACTCCTTCAGGTCATCATCCACAAAGAAGGTCTGCAGGTGCATGTGCAGGCAGGCAAGCAACAGCATAGTAAACAGGCTTGTGTCGTTGCAGGAGCACAGCACTGCAACCAGCTGGCACAACTCTTGGTGACTCAAGCAGAAAGAAGGTCGACAGGAAGATGGGCAGCCAGTCAAGCAGGCAGTATGGTATAAAAACATGTGCGTCAACCTGGTTGTTGACTATGGTTGACTCAACCATGAACAGCACTGCATCCAGCTGGCAGGACTCCTTCAGGTCGTTATCCACAAAGAAGGTCTGCAGGCAAATGGGCAGGCAACTTGCTTGAAGCATATGTGCAAGGGTCTAGGTTGCCAGCAGCCGCTGGCTGCATGATCATCCAGCTGGCAAGACTCCTTCAGGTCTTGCCTTCATGAAGGCTAGGTACATGTAGAACATGCCACCATGCACATGTGAACCAGGCATGATGAACGTCCCTGGTGCGGCATGCCCGCCTGCCTGCCTGCCTGCCTGCACATGTTCCTATGTACTTATGCATGGGTAACTTCGCCCGTTTGAAGAGCCAATCACAGGCTCATTGGGCGCCAAGAAACCAAGAGAATCAGACCAGAACAAGCGAACATCCAAGCAACTATCATCATCGTGCCTGCTGCGCTGGCTGCAAAATGGTGCTTACTTGGATCACTGGTGCTGGGTTTGCCAGGCCTGTCGTCTCAATCATGATCGCATCAAACTTGCTCTTGCGCTTCAGCAGCTTGTTCAGGATGCGGATCAGGTCGCCACGCACTGCAAAATGGTTGAGCATCAGCAGATAATTGCAGCAGCAGCAGCAGAAGCATGTTCAGGATGCGCATCAAGTCGCCACGCACTTCGAGACAATTGAACAGCAGCAGATGATTGCAGCAGCAGCAGCAGCGTCAGCAGTGACAGCTGCAGCATTGCAGCTTCTGAAGCTTGTTCAGGATGCGGATCAGGTCGCCACGCACTGCACAACAGTTGAACAGCAGCAGATTATTGCACAGCAGCAGCCGCAGCAGCACCAGCACCAGCAGCGTCAGCAGTGACAGCCGCAGCATTGCAGCTTGTGAAGCTTGTTCAGGATGCGGATCAGGTCGCCACGCACTGCAAGATAATTGAACAGCAGCAGAAAATTGCAGCAGCAGCAGCGTCAGCTGCAGCATTGACGCGTGTTGAGCGTGTTCAGGATGCGGATCAGGTCGTCACACACTGCAAAAACAGTTGAACAGCAGCAGAGGATTGCAGCAGCAGCAGCACCATCAGCAGTGACAGCCGCAGCATTGCAGCTTGTAGAGCTGACAGAGGATCTGCCTAAAGAGGAGCAGCAGCACTAGTTGCTGGAGCACGCACAGTAGAACACAACTTGTGTTGAACTACCTAACACATCATTGTCACGCACTGTACTGGAGGCAGCTGTCCTACCTGTGCAGCACACGCAGCCGTTGTTCATCTCGTAGATCTCTTCCTTTGTTTCCATGACCAGCGCATCATCGATGCCCACTTCTCCTGCAAGGGGCAGAACACAAAACGCAGGCAATGATTCAGGCAAGTATACTCAGGCCAAAGCATGAGCACGGCAGATGCGCGGCTACATCTGTGCGCACTGCTGATGCAGCGGCTAGGCCATGTGTGTTGTGCCCAAAAACACAGCTGTGTTCTGCAGCTGATGCACTGCAACTGCACTCTCCTGCAAGTGGTGAATAGGCAGGCAGGTGCCCCGTGTGGCTCCAGGCACAGGAATGTAGTGCTGAAGGAAGCAGTGTGTATGCCTAGGCACCAACCTATTGCAGCTGCTGGCCTGTGACCCGAGAAAAGAGATAACGACTGCAATGCTGAGCACCCCTGTGTATATCCTCACTATTGCTGCAGCATCTGCAACACGTGCTGCGCGCTGCAGATCAGAGCAGTTTACTAAACACTGCGGCACATAATCGCTGCTCATCTCATGCTGTGGCTGCGATCCATCACAACAGCCTCACATAATGTGCTGGGTTGTTTTGTTTGGGTTGGGTTGGGTGAAGCAGTTGCTGCATGGAGTGGCAGCTGATGACACTGCTGCACAGCCCCTGGGTGCCCTGTAATCATGAACTGCATTTGCTCACCAAACTCATTCTCGATGACTGCAATCCTTTTGCCGTGGTTGCCTGCAGAAGCAGGAGTGAGGCTAGTTACAGCGCTGTAGCATTACAACAGCATGCAGACACTGTATTCCCCTGCAACCATGATCTGGCTGCTGAAGCTGACAAAGGCAATCTACATGTGTCTTGTGAAACTATACAGGTCAATCAGCGGCCAAGCTGCTGCTGGGTGCGATCAACCGGCAGCCAGCTGAGTGACTGAACACAGCCACTGCCCCCATCGCACCCTTGAGAATGTGGTTCACCAGGGTCGTCTTTCCGGCTCCAAGAAAGCCAGTTACAACAGTCACTGGCACTTTTGCATCATCTTCAGCCATCCTGAAGCCAGGCTCAGACGTATGCGCTGCGTCGTAGAGTGTCGACTCTTGCTCCTTGGTTGGTTCAAGGAACGACTGAGCTACTTGAAATAAACCTTCATGAGGTGAGTTATGATCACCGAGCAGAAGTACGGCTCCACGTGATTGGTACCCCAGCCTGCCAGGGTACTGCGGGTGGACAAGAGTTATGTATTGCTACCTCCCAGGACACCGTCATGCAGCAGGTCAAACTTGAATTGCGGTACGCAGGTACTACTCCGACGTATACATGACGCGCTACGTGCTTACATGCTGCAGCAGCGCAGCAGGCAGCTGTTCAAGCCTCTGCATGTTCTGCAGCTTGAGGATACATCTCAAGATGAGGCAGTAGCTGTGATCACTCACTCTCCACCACATGATTCAATGTACACTGAACGAACCGCTTGCGCTCATTCCAAGCTCAAAGTCAAGCACCACTGCAAAGCCTGGCACGACCACGCTGGCAGCTGCCTGCCTTTCCATCTGTGTGGGCTGCACCAAGATGCTCGTGTGCACCACATTCCTGAACCATCTGAAACCATCTGGACTATCTGATACCACACTATAGTACATGCTACAGACAGGCAGCCCCACATACAGCAGCTGCAGCATGCGCATCACGCGCTGCATATGACCTGCTGCCCATACTGCAGCCAGCAGCAGCTGCACACTGCTGCTGTGAGCAGCAAACGCTGCTTACACAACGATGCAAACGCGCACTAACAGCTTGTTGTTGAACACCTGTGTCATCACATAGGGGCATCACGCAGGGGCTACCCAGCACTCAGTGCACAGCAGCAAGCAACGCGCACAAGCTCAAGCTATGCATTGCAGGTGCGCAGCTTGCTTTACATGGGTTCCGTCTAAATCCGCTGACAAGCAATGTGCGCTGTCAACAGCTGCACCCCCAGGGCGCGCTCACAGCATCTCACCCCTACCGAGCGAACTCAGCTCACTCAAAGTAGGCGCCAAAACCACACACAGCTGCAGCCGACATGAATACACAACATAACAAGAGACACACGCCATGACGTGCATCCAATCTATGGAGTCACGCACAACTCATCTCACACACTGCCTCACAGCAGGTTCATCGTGTCCCTGATAGCCAGAGACACGCCCAGCACCATCATCAGCAGCAGCCCACTCGTCATAACGCCCTGCTCCAGCCCCTCTGGAAGCTTCTTCCCCCGAGCAGCCTCCAGCAGCAGCAGCAGCAGGTACCCGCCGTCCAACGCCGGCAGCGGCAACATATTCACAACCGCCAAGTTGATGTTCACGATCGCGCAGAACTGGTACAGGCCTGCAGCATCTGTGCGCGCAATCTCGCTGCCAGCTGCTACGATCGCGACCGGCCCGGAGATCTGCCCGGCCATGTTATTGAAGTTCGTGAAGATCTGCTTCAGGCCGTTCAGCACTGTCCCTGCAAGCCGGTTGAACTCCGCGCCAGTCATTGTGACAGCATCGCCCACCCCCTGAGGCATCGTGTGCTTGATGTAGGTGTGCGAGAAGAGGCTTACGCCGATTGCGCCTTTGCCGTCTTTGCCGGGTGCTGGGGTGGCCTGCAGCCGCAGCTGCTCCTGTCCTCGCTGCACCTCAAAGGTTAGCGGCTCGTTGGGGTGCGCCTTGATGGTGGACACCAAGTCAGGCACCTGTGAGGAACAACAATAAACAGAAGTGAGTTTGAGATGACTCGAGTTGGATGAGAACTGAAGGCGGTGGTCTGGAAGGCAGAGGGGTTGAAGAGATAGAACACAACTTCCCCACTCACATAAGTACCCCCGATAGCGCTTGCAGCTGATGTCAGTGCCAAGTAACTAACACAGTGTTAGGTCACGAAACATGTCGGGCTTCTTTGTATTGGGGGATCGAGCTGACTGCCTGCAGCTGCTGGCTATCCTCTGTTCATAGGGCAGCTGTGCAGAGTGTTGCTGCTCACCTGCCGGAAGTTTGCTGCCACTGTGCGGTCGCCCACTCCGGTCCACTAAAGCAGCGCCACTGATGTCCACTAAACCACCAACACTGCTGTGCACTAAACCACCGCCACTGCTGTCCACCAAACCACCGCCACTGCTGCTCACCTGCCGCGGCTTTGCTGCCACTGTGTAGTCTCCCACTGCTGTCCACTGGACCTCCGCCACTGCTGTCCACTCAACCACCGCCACTGCTATCCACCAAACCACCGCCACTGCTGCTCACCTGCCGAGGGTTTGCTGCCACTGTGTAGTCTCCCACTCGCAAGATGATGTCGCCAGGCTGGAACCCTGCCTGCTCAGCAACGCCGCCCGCGTTGATCTCCGGCACCAACACGCCAGGCAGATACGACGTCTGCGCCTTGCCGACAACGTTCATCTGCAGAATCACAGGCATTGTTTTGGACAGTGCAGGAAGACAGGTAGGAGTGAGTCAATCTCCGGCACCAACACGCCAGGCAGATACAACTTCTGCGCCTTGCCAACAATGTTCATCTGCGAAGCAAAACAACAGACAATGTTTCAACAGTCGCAGGAAGACAAGTAAGGAGTGAATCAACATAGGTCACATGATGAGCGTGCAGCAACACGCCGGGCAGGTATGACGTCTGCGCCTTGCCCACAATGTTCATCTGCAAAGCAAAACAACAGAAGATGTTTCAACAGTCGCAGGAAGACAGGTAAGGAGTAGGTCAACATAGGTCACAGGTAGAGCGTGCACCAACACGCCAGGCAGATACAACGTGTGCACCTTGCCAACAATTTTCATATGCAGAATGACAGGCACAATGACAGGTGATTAACAGTCGCAGGAAGACAGGTAAGGAGTAGGTTAAGATAAGTCGCAGGAGGAGCGTGCAGCAACACGCCGGGCAGGTATGACGTCTGCGCCTTGCCCACAATGTTCATCTGCAAAGCAAAACAACAGAAGATGTTTCAACAGTCGCAGGAAGACAGGTAAGGAGTAGGTCAACATAGGTCACAGGTAGAGCGTGCACCAACACGCCAGGCAGATACAACGTGTGCACCTTGCCAACAATTTTCATATGCAGAATGACAGGCACAATGACAGGTGATTAACAGTCGCAGGAAGACAGGTAAGGAGTAGGTTAAGATAAGTCGCAGGAGGAGCGTGCAGCAACACGCCGGGCAGGTATGACGTCTGCGCCTTGCCCACAATGTTCATCTGCAGAATGACAGGCATTTTGTTGTATCAAGGAGATGCAGGAGGGCAGGTAGGGGTGGGTCAGCAGAGCTCACAGAGCGCGCATCACACAGCATGCACGCGCAACATGTGCTGGGCAGGGTGTTGTACCTGGAAGTCAGCCTGTAAGCTGCATGTCAACTGCAAATGTTGTTCCTGGCGGTGTCCATAAACCCATGCACACCCATGCAGCTGCTCCTCCCTTGTGACAGTGATGCGCACATGCGCAGACACCCACTCTCAACCTCCCACTGCAACGTACGCACCTGTGCAAACAGGATCGCCAGCGCAAACAGCACGTTTGCGACAACACCTGCTGAGATGACCACTGCCCGCTGCGCTACGTTACGGTTCTGCAGCAGATCTGGGTCATCTGATGAGTAGCTGCTCTTGGGGTCGTCATCTGGGAACGCTACGTAACCACCAAGGGGGATTGCTCGCAGCGAGTACTCAACCTCCCCCCGCTGCAGGCACGCAAGTGCAGAAAAGTTGCACAGAATCAGCACACGCAGCATTGTCAGAGCAGTCCTGGTAGCCTAACGAAGAAAATATGCTGTGATGTGCGCACAACAATCGTGGATGCAGAGAATGTAACTAGCGTTGTGGTCTGCCGCGATTCGCAACCAAGACAGCGTAACAACAGTGGTCGCTGCGCTTGTATGCAACACACTGCCTAGGACTGCAAACACAACAGCTGCAGCTGCTGCCACGGCTGCCAATGCATTGTGGTGCACCAACTCGCAGCAGCGAGCAAAGCAGACCAACTGTGGCTGGACTCAAGACTATGCGCACCACGGCTGCCAGCTGCTACACAACATGCATAATCCCCTGCTGCTGCTGCTGCTGCTGCTGCTGCCGCCACCGCACCTTGAAGGCGATCAGCGGCGGCCCAAAGCCGATGGCAAACTGCGTTACGTGGATGCCTTGCAACCGCGCTGCTGAGAAGTGGCCAAACTCGTGTACTGCGATGATGGCTGCTAGCACTCCCAGCGCTTGTGCAATCGAGGCTGGTCCATCTGCTTGGAAGCCACTTCGGGATATAGGAAAATGGGCCAGCCAAAAACATACAAGTGAGGTTGGCAACGTACAGCGAGGGTGACAGAGAACCACGACCACATAATGAAGTGGAGAGGGAAGCCCCGGCACTAGCATCCAGGACACCATGAAAACCCTAAGCGCACCAGCAGCTGAACACAAGCAACAGAAACAGCCGTATGCCGGCATGCACAGCGGTTTGCTTGCGTGAATGATATTTCTGCTGATGACATAGAGACAACAGCATATCCAGCCAAGAAAAGACAGCTGATGTGACCATGCATGGCCTAGGCATGTGGTCAGGCTGACTGCACTGCATGTGAGCTGACTGGTCATGTGCAGACAGGCATCAACTGCTAGGCCGCAGCAGTGTTAGTATGAAAATCCTTCTACTCCTGCTGCTGCCGATACTGTGTCTTGCAGCACACCTGCCCAGAACGCCTGCTGCACCCGCTGCTGCCACGCTAAGCAGTGTTGTGCCTGGACCACCAGCTAGCCATGAAGGCATAGCCCAGCGTGTGCTAGAGGCCTCAGAACGCGAAGAAAGACCAGACTGGTCAACTGCGGCTGCCTGCTGCTGCGTGATGGTCAGCTGCTTCGCTGGTGCAAGCAATTGCTGCCGTGTGGTGGAGGGCACCAGGCGGGGCCTGGCAGCACCAGCCCGCACCAGCATCCGGCGCACTTGCCGTGTGCCAAAAGAACCATTCTGCTGTAGAAGGTGTTGTTGCTGCATGATGCAGCCCTGCATGTCTGTATGAGGTGTCCACCCCACGAAAACAACCCCGCTTCTTATTCAGCAACGAGACGAAACGATCAACGCAGCAGAAGTATGCAATAGCCAAGTTAACTATGTCTGTGGCCGCAGTTGGCAAATTCAATCCAGGGCAACCGAGTTGTCACTGACTCACCATAGTTAAACAGGTGCTGGCAGACAGCCCTTCTGGGGCTGCTGCTGCTCCTGCCAGTGCCTGCGATGGATCAGCAGCCAGATCAGCAGCCGTTTATGTCCCCTGGCAGCGCTGAGGACTTGGACAGCCAGAGGGAAGCAGCCAGGGAAAGGACTCGAGCTTTGGCTGAGGAGGAGGGTAGGTGCCACATACCCCACTTACACAGCAGCAGATCGCAGCAGAACATCGTTCTCTGGATTTGACTTCAACATCACATTATATATTGATCAACTCCTGGCACCATTGCAGCAGGGGAAGTTGCTTGCAGCACTGCACCATCTCTCCACTGCTCGATGTCTTCACATGCTCATGTAATGACCGGCCGTGACCTGATGTCCGTTTGTTGTTTGGTTATTGCTTTGTTTGTAGGGGCCCTGGCTTCGCCTGATCGTGGCAGGGAGGAGGAGCCAGCCAGGCCAGCTGCGATGCAGGACAGGTTCCGCAGTGCTTGGCAGCAAGCAGTGGACGTGTGTCGGCGGCAGCAGCGCCAACAGCCTTCCCATAAGTCTGGCATGCAGAATCAGCAGCATGACGGTGCAGGGCCAAGCAGCAGGGCAGCTGCTGGTGGTCAACAGCCTCAACCACCCTTCCAGGCAGCACCCATCACGGCTCAGCAGCAGGGTGCGATGGCAGATGTCGTACCTCCAGGTGGCTTTTTGCGGCTCCTACTCAGCCAGGGTTCTTCCCAGGGGAGTCAGCCTGCCACGTCTCAGCCAGCAGTGTCGCAGCCTGCAGCAGCACCTGCAGGTACTTCACAGCCAGCCGCTGCTCCAAATGCCTGGCGCAACGTGGATTTGTCAGCTGCTTACAATGCGGCTTACGCACAAGGCCTTGCAGATCGTTTGCGCCAGCAGCAACAGCAGCAGCTGCAGCAGCAGATGCTGTTTCAGCAGCAGCAGCAGTTGCAGTTGCAAAACCTGTGCAACTTTATCACCTCTGGCCAAGGAATCACTCCAGCACCAGCAGCTCCCAATGCACAAGGAGCGTTAGCAGGTGAGAATGCTGTTGCGTGTGCGGGATTGCAGCTACTGATTGCTATTGCTTTGCTACTAAAGCAGTGCCTGTGGCAGCCTGGAGGGATAGTGTACCACCAAACCAGCAGCTGCCATGGCACAACATACATGTTACTTCTATTTGCATGTGACTTTTCTTCCCCTGCACTGCTGCCCTGTAGGTCTGGGAGCAATGATGTCTGGTGTTCCGTACCTGTTGTCCGGACTGGCAGCAAACTTTCAACCTGTGGCCATGAGCATGTTTCTAAACCAGATGTGCCACCCTGCTCTTGGTGGCTTCAACAACGCAATCAGACCTCTTGGGCCAATTTGGACTGCATCGCAAGCATTTTGGCAGCAGCAGCAACAGCAGCAGCAGCAACCACCACCTCCAGCTCTTGCATCAGGGCAGCACCGTGCACCTGCAGGGCAGCAGCCACCACCTGCAGGTCAGCAGCCACCACTTGCACCAGTCTGCCCGCATCTGGCCTCATATGCATGTGTTCAAGCTGCATCAAAACATGCGTGTTGCACGCTTGCAGCTCTCTGGTGATGTTGACAGTGCACGCAGGCAGCAGGAGTTTGCCGACTACCTGAAGCACCTGGGTGAGGGAACTGACACTGTGTACCAGCAGGTTGGTGAGAACGTAGTTCGCATTCCAGACAACATGTGTTGC
Source organism: Tetradesmus lagerheimii (assembly GCA_902809745.2). Classification (NCBI taxonomy): domain Eukaryota; kingdom Viridiplantae; phylum Chlorophyta; class Chlorophyceae; order Sphaeropleales; family Scenedesmaceae; genus Tetradesmus; species Tetradesmus lagerheimii. The sequence continues at coordinate 45,867 of CADDIJ020002641.1, read as the reverse complement.
AGTGGTGATGCAAATGCCACTATTGACGACCTGATTGGAGACGTGTATGGTGGTCTGTCCAGCTTGCATGACTTTGCTGCACGTGCTGACTTCATTGTGGAGAGGGCTATTTTGACACCACTGAACGAAGATGTTGACTTAATCAACAAGAAAGTGATGAACATGTTTGCTAATACTGATGCTGATGGCAGACCTGCAGCCAGCACAGTGTACAAAAGTTGTGATTCACTTGATACAGAGGAGGACCGGGGGTTTTTTCCCTGTTGAGTTTTTGAACTCTCTCAACGTTGCTGGCATGCCGCCGCATGAGTTGCATTTACAGGTCGGGTGCCCCATCATTTTGATGACGAACTTGAGCAATGGCCTGGCAAATGGAACCAGGATGATTGTTACGGGGCTGACAGATCGTGTGATAGAGGCCAAAGTTGCTACCAGCCCTGAGAAGGGCCGCGTTGCATTGATACCCCGAATCATACTGACATCTGATGACGGTGATATGCCCTTCACGCTGAAGAGGAGGCAGTTTCCTGTGCGCCCTGCCTTTGCCATGACCATCAACAAGTTGCAAGGACAGACAATGAAGTCGGTGGGTGTGTACCTGCCTAAGAGTGTATTCACGCATGGTCAATTGTATGTGGCATTTTCACGTGTGGGGTCTCCCGGGGCGGTGAAGGTGTTGGTTGTGAATGGCTGGAGGCATGCACATGATGGTATTACTGCAGGTGTGTACACAAAGAATGTTGTGTACCGGGAGGTGTTCTGAGTAGGACTGGGCTCAGCTGTCTTGCCAACACTCACAAGTTGCCACCAACGACTTGGTGTGGCATTCATAGGGTGTGTAACAACGTACAAAAAGTGAGCAGTGCCCCTTGAGTAATGGTAATAGCAACTCAAGGGTCTATGCACCAAAGATTAACAAAGGTACCCGCGTGACGCGGGTACTGGGTCCAGCTAGTAAACTTTATGTAGCGTGCTGCGGCGTGACAGCACTGTTTTGGTGTCACTGACGCCCTGCTGCACCCTAAGCCCTGCATGCGTTGCTGCAGCGCCTGCATTTGGGCGTCTGCAGCGCTGTGCACAGCCGTTGGGTTCTCGATATGAATTGACACGCAGATCGCGCGGAAGATCTACGGCGTGCTCGCCCAATCACCAGCAGTTTCTCGATCCATTCATGTAGCTCTCCGTGGCACATACGCGTTTCGATAGACAAGAGTCCCTCGCTTGCTCGTTTGAATTAATACGTTTGTATACGTCTGTATACGTTTTGGTGGACACAGAGGGTTCTCTTGTCCTTGTGTCCGGATGGAGGGATCCCAGCAGCAGCTAGAAGCTTCGCAGGGAGGTGGTCCAGATCGCAGCCCCCGGGCAGCTTCGGTCGCTAGCTCGGCGTCAGGTAGCAGGTTTCAGGCTTAAGCTGCATTGTCCGACGAACTGGGCCAGCTAGCAGAGCAGCTGCACCTTCCTCATGCCGAAGTACTTTCGATGTTCCCTCTGGGTACTCCAGCAGACAGGATGCAGTGGCAGTTGGACACGTTGGCAGCTCATGCAGCCAACGGCGGTCAGGGATGGCCACCAGCATTCATGCAGCAGCCTGCACAGCAATTTATACCGCAGCCTGTGCCACAGCAGGCACAGCAGTTACACCCAGGAGATCATGATCTGATAACCCTGCACGCAGCAGGTAGTCAGGCAGGCGCAGCAGATGATCGCTGGCAGCTGCGTAGTGGTCCTGGCCATACACCTGACAGCTTGCATGTGCAGCCGCAGCCGCAGCCGTACCAGCAGCAGGTGGCAGGTTCCGCTGCGCAGCACCAGAGGCTGCGCAGCGTAGCCCACGTGCCAACACCGCCTGCTGTGCTTTATGAAACCCCGCTGCCACAGGCGGATTGGATCTATAACGTGCTGCACTCTCCAGCCAGCCGAGGCGTAGCTGGCGCGCCAGCAACAGCCCCGCCTCCGGCAGCAGCAGCAGGGCCCCCTGGTATGAGTGGTGGGCCGCCGCCGCTGTACCAACAGCAACAGCAGTTCCCGCCGCCGCATCCACAGCGGCAGTTCCCGCAGTATGGGCAGGGGCCACCCTACTACTATGCGCCGCCAGCAGCAAACCTGGTCGTCTTCCAGCCCCTGGCAGTGCCATACCAGCACCCCCAGCATGGGCGTGACGCCTGTGCAGCCAGAAGCCAAATGCAGTTGCTGGATTGCAAGCTGATCAAGACGTACCTCTAACTCTCTTACAACCATGGTCATATGGTTATGGCAACCGCACCCGGCATCCATCTCAGAGCTCCAGCCGCTTCAAGCTGCTGTGTACACAGTTGTGCCACCTCATTTGGATCGGGCCCTGGGCTGCTGCATAAGGGTTGTGCAACGACAAAAACATAGCAACATGACAAAATCCTGCTGTCATCCACAGTGACGCACACATAATGCCCCAGCCGCCTCAGGTTCACCGTCATCATCATCATGTTACCCATTAAGCCATAGCATCAACGCCATCGGCCCCGTGCCCCTCAGGAGCGGAAGAAAGAGGGAGCACTGCTCCATTGTGTTTGCAATTATTACGCACATCCCAAGCTTGGACAAGATACTCAGCAATGCTCCTAGATATCACTCGGCACACCCCCCTACTACCCCAAATATCATCAGAAACAAAACGCAACAACTTAGTGGATGCATCAGTCAACACATTGCGCAATTTTTCAGCGCCGCCAGCAACATCACACAAAACAGACCGAATTTCATCAAGCATAGTATCCCTCTGAGCAGAAGTAGCGGGACAATCAAACATCAGATGTGACAAAGACTCAACACCCTGACCACAAGCAGGACATGCTGTGTTAGAATCAGCTCTAGAGCTATGGCCAAGCCTGATCCACAAACCATCCTCAAGTCGTCCACAGCGCCTGACTGGTGCATCCACAGCAGCATGCTGTGGATGACTGTTCAGTGGCTGCCGGCAGAAGCTGTAAATGATGCCGTGGATGAGTTTTCAATCCATTACTAAAAAGAAATCCATTACTATCCATCCATTACTTAAAAGAAATACCGTCCGTCCGTCCGTCCGTCCGTCCGTCCGTCAGTCAGTCAGTCAGAAGCCTGGCTTAGGACCTGGCCCTTGAACCCCAGGGCGTGTGCGGAACTCAGTGGTTACAAGCAGTGCAGCGTCGCGAATCGCTTTGGTTTTTCAACCGCATACCTGTGACATGCAGCACCTTGCGATCAGCGCTGTTCCTGCAATGCGTCGCAGTTGTAACCACCAAGCACAGCGCTGAACAACTTTGGTGCTCGAATGATGCATACACGTTGTACTTGAGGTGGTGGGCAGTGATCAGCGTGATCTTGCTGGCCATCACTGCCACGGCTGCAGCAACCACCACACCCAACAGCAGGGCGTCTCTGCGGCGGCAGCAGCACGCTGCGAGGCAAGCAGATCGCGATGATCGACACGAGGAAGGTGAGATTTGCTGGGATGAATGTTATGCGGGCACTGATGTCTTCACAGTGTTCTCGAACTTTTGCAGAGCAGTGATCGTCACTGTGAGGCAAGGTGTGCTGCGCTACATGCTTCCATTCCTGCTGCCAATTGTTGATGTTGCAGTGGGAGTTTCCCCCGCTGCAATTGGAGCTCCACTCGCCAGTCCTCCTGCAACAGATGGAGCTCAGCCAGCAGCGGCTCACACACCAGGTACGTCAGCAGCAGCAGCACAGCAAGCAAAACAAACGATGCTGGCATGTTGGAATTGCCATGAGAGCAATTTGTGGACGTTTGATGTTCAGCTTGATGTCTTCCATCAGCTCATGTATGATGTTGCCTGCCTGCCTGCCTGCCTGCCTGCAGGTGCTGCCACGGACCCATTGGGCCAGCTGCCACCCAATGTTCAGCAGCGGCAGCAACAGTTCCTTGCCAGCATGCTCACTGCACCGCAGCCTGTACAGTCTGCCTACCAGAATGCATTGCAGGTTATGCAGCGGCGCTTGCAGGAACAGGCGGCAGCCCGTGCTGCTGCGGCAGCAGCAGCCCAGCAAGCGCGTCCAGCAGCCCAGCAGGCAGGTGCAGCAGTCCAGCCCCTAGTCACGACTGCATCAGCGCAGTTCTTGGCAGAGGTGACAGTGCCAGAGCAGGCGCACCCGCACCGGCCAGTCCTTCTTCCAGCTCGCGTGCTGCGGGTGACATCTCAGCAGCACCTGCAGCATGTGCTTGCTCAGTTGGAACAGGAGTATGACGTACCGCTGCAGTACTCGGTGCGGTATTTGCTGCCAGCACAGCCACCCGTGCAGCCGCAGCTGCCGCCACAGCAGCCACCAGTGGCACGCGCAGAAACAGCATCACAGCAAGAGCGCTTGCGGCACCAGTTTGTGCAGCAACTGGAGCAGCAGTTTCAGGGCAACACCACCTCAGACCACCCCAGCACAGGTGAGCAGGCATCTGGCACTGCAGTGTACACCACCTCAGACCACCCCAGCACAGGTGAGCAGGCATCTGGCACTGCAGTAGGCTATCGTGGGGCAGAGCAGTGGGCTTTGGCGCCGCATTGCATAAGGCTTCAGTTGCCTGCGCAGTAGGCAGCGTGGCAATGCAGAGTGCTGCAGACTGCCGTCAAGCAGCTGTGTGCGTGCGTTAGCATCCCTGTGGGATTGGGCGGACCAAGTAAATGTCTTGCACTGTGTTTGCTGTGCCGCTTCGCAGGTGCTGCTGCAGGCAATGCAGGCATGTTACTCGGTGCTGCTGCTGTCGTTGTGGCAGCTGTTGGTGCCAGTGGCGCAGCTCCTGCAGCAAACCGCGCCCCTCGCCGCAATTGGGTGCAGAATTTGTTTGCCCGTGCACAGCGTGATCAACAACAGCGGCAAAACCGGCAGCAGAACGCAGATGCACAGCGTGGCAGCCGGCGCCAACAGCAGCCGTGGAGTGGCTGCCACGCCTGAACCTGCAGCCCTCTGATGCACAGGCTATGCCTTTTGATATGTGCAGGCGCCAGTTTCCAGTGCGCGTTGCATATGCCATGACAATCAACAAGGCGCAGGGGCAGACCCTCAAGGCAGCAGGTGTGTACCTGCCTCGCCCTGTGTTCTCGCATGGTCAGTTGTATGTTGCCTTCTCGCGGGTTGGCATCTGGAGTGCCCTCAAGGTGTTGGTGGTTGGGGGCTTCCGTGCAGCTACTGCGGCTATTGCAGCTGGTGTGTTCACTAAGAATGTTGTGTATCGTGAGGTGTTCCAGGGCATCGGGGTTTGAGCTTCACACTCGGCACTGGAACAGTGTGCTTGAGGAACTCGGCCCTGGAGCTCTGGCATGTATTTATAATCTATCATGCTGCAGCTGCAGTGGTTGCGGTAGCTGCAAATGTCACATGCTGCAACAAGCCGCTGGCCACGTTTTGCTTATGTAAACACACCCGAACAACACAATGCACCTCCATGCCTGTCTTCCGTGCCAGATGCGAGTGGCGGAGCCACGGGTAACCACTAGTACAGCATCAGGTTCAGTACACTGTACTAGAGGCCAAAAGTGGTCAAAGTAACACTCGGTGCCTTGCCGGAGTCATCAAGGCGTAGTAGGGTCCATAACAAAGCTGATCAACAGTGCAAAAATCACCATAATTGCTTGCTGGGTCACGCCGAGGTCTAATTCTCGAGAATTCAACTACGCCCATCAGCATCGCGACACCCCTCAGCAAATAACTGTACACCCCGTCACCATTCAATCCTTTGATTGGTACAGCATTAGATGTTCGTTTCCGGTCGAACAGGGATTCAGCAGCGCCAACGGTAGTAGCAGTACTGAGCAGTAGTACTGCCAGAGGGCAGCATGGACCACAGGGACAGGATGCAGCACCTGGGGCGCAGAGCAATGCAAGTGAGCTTGCGGAAGCACTCTAAAGTCGACTTATCATGCCCAGTATGCCATTGCATGCAGAAGTTTTGTGCGTCATAGTGGGACTCCGCTGCAGCCTGACGTTGCAGCGCTGTAGTACACCACCGTGTCTGTGCAGTGTATGCCCAGCGATACTTGACCTACATCCTGCTTGTTTACCGTTATATGCACTTTCATCGTTGCAGGAGCCACCTGAGCTGGCCATTCCACCATGTACCAGAACAGCACCATGCCACAAGCCTGTTGGGGTCATTCGCGTAAAAGTAGAGGTATGCACCCTTTCAACTGTCGCTGTTGCTTGTCTTCAAGGTCAGGAGCAGCCTTGTAGCTCTGATTGCTAGCCATGTTCTACAAACCCAGCACCTCATTGCCTGGCAATACCTGTTATGGCAGCTGCAGCTGGACAGGCAGGTGGGATGACTGCTGACCATGTGTTGATGCTCTGTGCTTGCAGAGGCATGGATGGGGCGAGGGCCGCCTGCCCATACCAGCGTTTGTGGACGTCAAAACGGTAAGTGGAGGGCCATTGCATTGACTATGTGCACTCCTTGCATGAGAATCCTTGCCCAGCAGTGTATCTGCACAGCGCAGCTCCTGGCAGCAGTGCTTCCTATGGTTTGTTGTCATATGTCAGGAGCCATGTGCTTCTGCCTGTTCAAAAGGACCCACAGCAATGCGCTGCCTGCTTGCAGGAAAGTGACCTGGACGCTGAGTGTGCACGCAAGCAGGCAGACAGTGAGGTGCAGCGCGCCAAAGCAGCAGCCAGGGCAGCTGCTGCAGCCAAGATGGTCAGGGAGCAGAAGCTGCAGCCGCACCACCAGGTATTATAATTGGCTGGCTTGGCTGCTGATGCAGTTGACATGACGCCAGGCCACAGGAACGGCACTTGCATGACAGGCAGTGCATTGCGTGTTGCTTCAGCGTCAGTGCCTCACTGCAAAATCACTCAAGGCGCAACCGGAGGGTCCTCCCTCAAACATGCCAGCTCCATGCGGGCACAACGTGATAACCATCCAATTCAGAAGCATCTGTGTGTGACGATCTTGTCCGTTTTCCCCTACTGCTGCACATGACTGCTTCATCTGCTGCAGCTGGATACCATCAAAGCACGTGCCAGGGCAGCGAAGGAGTTTGCAGCAGAAGTCGAGCGCAGGAACGCTGAGCTACTGCGCAAGACAGCAGCAGCTGCTGGAGCCCATGGGCAAGCAGCAGTGGCTAGCAGCAGCAAGCCGCAGCAACAACAGCCGAATGGCTGCTGTAAGTTGCCGCTGGTGGAACGACACATCCCACCAGCAGTTGCTGCCGCAGCAGCGGCTGCAGCAGCAGACGGGCATGCTTATGAGCAGGCAGCGGTATCAACAGCAGATGCGGCAGCATCGTCAGCACAGCACCCAGATGTGACTGGGGAGCATGTGGATGATGGAACACGTGAGGAGCTTACAACACCAGCTGCAACCGCAGAGGCCGGCAACAGCTCACTGAGCTGCCTGGCCGGCAGCTTGATACAGCAAATAACAGAGCCAAAAGCAGCAGCAGCAGCAGCAGCAGAGAGAGGGGTTGGTGTGCAGTGCAGCAAGTCTGACTTGCAGCAAACAAACATTGCATTAACTGCCAGCAGCAATACTCCAGCAGTAAAGCAATCCTATCAGGCGGTGGAGCAGCAGCAGGAGCAGTCACCTTATGTCGTCGCACAGCAGCCGCTTTCAGGCCAGGGGGTGCCCACCCTGGCAGCAGCAACAACCAGAGTGGTTTCCAGAGCATTGTCAGATGCAGCAGAAAAGTCAGCCAATGCAACCCCTGCTGCTGATGAGTGTTGTGGGCTCCCAGCAGCATCTGTTGCCGCAGTTGTGCAATCGCCAGACAGGGTCACCAGCAGCTGTCAAGCACGGAGCAGACTGCTGGTGTACGCATGCTCTGCTGATGCTGCACAGCGCTGCTCAGCTGCAACTACAAGCAGCTTCAGCAGCGCGCAACACTCAGCAGCACAGCACAACAGCCATGCAGTGCAGCAGGGGGTGTGGCAAGCAGCAGGCACTGGGGCTGCTCACAGTGCTTCTGCTGCAGGGCTGATGCTCAGCTCTGTGAGGGGCCCAGCAAGCAACGGCAGTGCTGCTGCAGCAGCAGCAGCGGGAGCTGGCAGTAGGCCACAGCCTGCTGTAAACCGGCCTCACTGGAGTCCAGTGCCGCCAGCAACGCAGCTGATCAAGCCCCTGCTGCTGAAACCAATGTGAGTGGGTTGGCCCGAACCCGGTTGAGCACAGATGTACTCAACTACTCGAACTTGCACATATAGTATGTCTGTATATGGTTGCTGATGGCCTGCAATAGCAGCTGCCACGTTCAGTGACAGTGCACTGTACGTAATGGCATAAGGCTTCCCCAGCATTGAGGTGCGGCTGATCGCGTCATGAAGTGTCTGCTTGTGGGATGTTCCTGCAGGTTCACACCGCCGCAGGCGTCTGCCGCACAGCAGCAGCAGACAGCAAGCGAGCCCCATAGCACCAAGCCACAGCTGCTAACTGTCAGGCCTCCATGGCAGGGACCGACAGATGGCAAGCGCAGCGGGCAACAGCAGGATGCTAGCAGCAAGCGCACACCTGGCAAGGCATCCGTGCTGCCGGCAGGCAGCAGCGGCAAGGCTAGCTCTGCAGTCCAGCTCAAGGGCAGCAGCTACCAGGTGTGTGGAATCATTGGTGACCAAGGTCTTGGATAGAGCATACTGTGATTTGCATGCTGCAGTTGCAGCAGGCACAACCTGGCAGTCAGCAATACTATGTGTTTGTTGCAAGGACAGCTGCACTGCATCATGCACGATGGCAGGGACACATTGCTTGCTTTGAACGTGCCTGAGACGTGCATGCACTCACGTGTCACCGTGTCACGTGGCACCATGCCACATCAAGTTGATGCTGATCCCAGGTCGTGCATGTTGCAGCCAGCTGCCTAGGGTCCTTGCACACTTCACACTGTCACAGTCCAAACTCAGTTCTGCGACTACCACACAATGCTGCATGCATGCAGGAGCGGAGGCTAGCATTGCCCACCCTATGCAGCTGCGGGCACAAGACGCCGCCAGCTGACCCAGCCTACCCCACCCGCTGCTGTGTCAACTGCCCACTGCACAACAACCCAGCAGCATGGCAGCGCTTAGTCGAGGGGCTGGGCCTGTTAGGTGCAGATGAATGAGGCCATGCTGGCCACGTGTCATGCATTTTAAACAGACTGGCCATCTGATGAACTTTGTCTGCTTCAAAAGAGACGGATTTGCCAAATCCGCTGAGCGGCTGCGTGTGCAGTGGATGCCCAGTACAGTCCTGCACAATATGCAGGTGAAGGTGCCACCATCGTGACTGCTATGTGTGATGTTTGATCATTAAAGATGGTACAACTGCGAGGCACATTCCTTGTGTAAAGTTTGATCTGCTGCAGCACACCGTTTCGTCTCTGGTGATGTGCTGCCTGGCGGCACCAAAGTACTACTTCTGGCAGAAGGACACTCAGCTCAAGCACACTACGTGCTTCGAGGTGTACTTTTTTCAACATATACGTTTGCTTTATGTGTTCCTTGCCCCAAGCAGATGCCTAGCACGCAGTTACATCAATCAGTGATCGCATTGTATTTGTAAAAGGGTACGGCTGTCATTTGGTACAGATGGGACTAGCCCAAACGTCAGGCCACTGAGTGACCATTGGCGACGCGTTGCAACCTCAATTGTGGTAAAGGACTCGTTTCACAAGGAGCATGCTATGCACCATCACTCAACGCAACCTCGGACGCAGACGATCAAACTGGATTGTATGAACAGCCCTACTAGGTTGTGACAACAAGCAACAAGCCACTGAGGGCACCATCATGGTGCTGGAGGCTCCAGCAGCAAGCCCACACAGCCTCCCCAGCCTAGAGGCTCCAGCAAACCTGGGTACATTTCATGCCTCCACAGTTTGCACTGCCGCCATGGGGGCCCGGCCTGCTCAAAGGGCAAGCACAATGGCAAAGGCGCCACTTCCATCTACCTGGTGCTGCTGCGCAGCTGCTGTAACAGCTATAGACACGAGGCCACTGTCTCCACTGTACCGTACATGTCATGTTCTCCACGGTGGAATCCACATACCTCTGAGCATGAATGCCATATGGCATGCACCGTCTCCAACAGTGACTCACTAGAGTCCAGTGTGGAGCCCACACAGCCTCCCCAGGGTTCTACCGTGCAGCGCAAATCTGGGCACATTCCATGCCTCCCCAGTTTGCACTGCTGCCATGGCGCACCCAGCCTGCCAAATGGCAAGCATATGGGCAAAGACGCCACTTTGCCTGGGACTGCTACGCAGCTGCTGTAAAGGATATGTGTATCAAAACATGCGATGTGTGTGTGACATCACGCTGCTATGCCACCTGCCAGGTGCAGGGGCTCAGCAGCACGAACACGGGTGTAACCCAATACACATGTGAAGCATCTAAAGCATGTGATGAACAACGTATAGAGAGACCTGAACAACTCCAGGCCTCAGACCCTAACAAAAACTGAGTGAAACCTTCAGATCCACAACCCCTACACAACAAGCCGCAAGCCATTGGCTAACTGAGCTGCCCTAATGGCACTAAACAACTGCACATCCAGGTGAATCCATCATATGGTTCACATATTGGATCTGAAAAACAAGTCATGCATAACCGTTATAGGCTGTGTGTGCCGCATGCCGCGCATTCTCAGCGTGCACCATGCCTGCCACAACGAATGTTGCTGTGTGGCAAACACGCTCCTCCGTAGCTCCCCTCACCCAGTCCCGAGGACATCCTGCCGCAACCCCAACACAACCTGATTCTACCTCAGAAACAACGTTGTTATACTGTGCAGTGCAGCTTGATGTAATGCTGCTGCTGCTGCTGCACAGCTAATCCTTGACTGACTGCCACTGGGCAGACCATCAGCCACCAAGCTCCTGCTGCAATAACCTGTCGTGTCATATAGAAACAAAGGGCATATGTCGCAAGGCGGGGTAATCATGACTGCTGCAAACCCCAAGTCAACTGCCACTGGGCAGATTTCCAACCAAGTCAAACCTCTGCGAAAGATCTGGCGAGCATATCAAATAGGTACCTCGACCACAACACAGCCCAACTTGTCATGGCATGACATCATCAAAGGATGCCACAAAGCGCCTGTTCTGTTTGTCGGGTTTAGGCGTCCCATGCACGACACAGGTCCTGCACTGCTGCTGCCGTACAAGCAGCAGTATCACTGAATTCCACTCTGCATTCCAGCAGGGGGTTGGTGTACATAATGCAGCAACGTGTACAGCTGCTACTGCACCTTGTGTTTTTTTATATGTACGTCAATTTCAGAACCGATGGACATGCTGTGCTGTTGTTGTTGCACATACATGTCATGCTCCCACAGTCAAAGTCAACTCAGCTGCACACTGTGCATGGCACGCACTGCAGCAGCTGCCCCCAAGCAGCCTGACGCACTACATCAACGTGAAGTATGTTGATGATTGTCGTCAAATGGTATATACACCAGAGTACGTGACAGGGCCACGGCAACAATTGGTACGCCCTTAGCGGCCGCTGCAGCTAGAAAAGATAACAACCCCAGGCAGCTGCATGTCACGTCATCCATTTGATTTCCATACTGTCAGAGTCATGTGCATGACTCATATACATGCCGTGTCACCTGATGTCGCCAAAGGAGGAGCAGACACACTTTTATCAACCATCCCCACCATCATCTCACCACACCTCCAGCCTCGACAGCAGCAGACTGCACAATGCTGCTGCAGCTGCTGCACTGGCTGCCGCCGCAGCTGCTACAGCTGCCCTGCAAGTCCTTCGGCTGCTGTTCAGAAGTCATCCTCGTCATTCTCATCACCAATGTGCAGTGCATGGCTCTGCACACCGCTGCTCGCACTGCTGACAATCACCTGATGCTGCTGGTTGACACCTGATGCCAACTCCAGGCTTGTCTCGCTCGCTGGCCAGTTGCTGCTGCTGCTGCTGCTGCTGTTGCCGTTGCTGCTGCTGCTGCTGGTTGTGTCGTGCTGCTGCTGCTGCTCTTCGCCGGTTGCCAGCCACTCGTCATCACCAATGATGACAGAGACATCATCTGCAATGCTCTGGTATACAGAGCTGCAGCTGCTGCTGCTGCTGTAGCTGCTGAAGATTGATGTGTGCTGGTCAGTGATCTCGGGCACCACATCACCAATGAGCACAAAGTCCTCATCCTCAGAGGGGTAGCTGACATAACTGCTACTGCAGTTGTTGCTGCTGCAGCTCGAAGTTCTGCTGCTGCTGGCGCTGCTGCTATAGTTGACAGGGCTCCTGTGGCTACCAGCGCTGTTGCTGCTGCTGCTGCTGCAGCTAATAGGGTGGCTCACAGGGCTGGTGTGGCTACCACTGTTGCTGCTGCTGCTGCTGCTGCTGCAAGCAGCAGTGCTGTCGCTAACGAGGCTGCCGTCGTCGCTGCTGCTGCTGCTGCTGCTGCTGCAGCTGAAGTCCCACACAGGCCGCCAGCTCAGGTCTGCTGACTGAGCGGGCAGAGGATCAGACAGCACAGGTGACGAGACGCGCCTGCTCTGCTGCGGCTGCTGCTGCTGCCACTGCCGCCACTCGCGCCACTGTCGAACAGTCCTGACACCAGGTGGCAGTGCTGCATTGATGCTGATACCTGGCTTACTCAGCTCTTCTCCAAGCAGCTGCAACTTGCAAGCAGGAGGCTGCGCTGCATAACGCATGCGCAGATCCTTGGTTTGCTTTGTCAGCTTGTTCTTACTGATGAGCAGTGTCGCTGCTGGGATCTCAGGCTCCAGGTTGGATTCAGGCACCTCCAGCTGCATGGATGCAATCAGCACTGCAGTGACTGCTGCTGCAGAGAACGCCGCAACCCACAGCAGCAGCTGCACAGGGCTTGCTGTCAGGACAGCTGTCATTGGATGAGGAGTGATTGTGATAGGAGTTGTCCGGGCGGTTGCGCATGGTGATGTCGAACCAGGGATTAAGAAGGTAGCTGCATTGATGAGGGGTGGGACAGAGCTGCTGGTGTTGCGGTTGGCGGCGCAGGTTGCCTCAAATGCTGCGATGTTGTTGACAGCAAGTGGTTTGAGGGCGCAGGCCGGTGGGTCTGCTGGCTGCAGGTTGGTGCTGTTTGGGGTTGCGGGGGCGTTGACTGCCATAATCTGCGGGTTGTGGGCGCTGTAGCTGACGGTGGTGATGGCGGGTGGGTAAGCTGCTTTGAGCAGAGGGCAGGTGTCGGTACTGTTGGGGCCAGCAGGTGCGCTGCTGGCCATATGCTGCAGGGTGCAGTTGTTGAACATGTGGGTGCTGGTCAGCAGGCGGGTTGCGCAGCTGGGCAGGTGGGATGCCTCAACAGAGGTGCTGTTTGGGATCGTTTTGGTGATGACAGCCTGGCAGCGCATGAACTGCTGCTGGGGGTTGGTGACGCACTTCAGGAGGGCTGTTGCCGGTGGGTCTGCCGCACAGGAGTTCTCCAAAGAGATGCTGTGAGGGGTTGCTGTCAGCAGGGTGCAGTTGCTGAACATGCAAGTTGCTGTGGGCAGGTGGGTGATGACAGGGGCATCCTCTGGGGATATGTAGCTCGTGCTGTTTGGTATGGGCCGTGCCATGATGTAGGTCCAGCGGCAAGCTTCGGGTAAGGGGCGAGGCATCAGGAAGCAGGTGGGGTTCGCAGGGGCCTCAGGGAGCTGCTGTATTGTTGTTATGTTGCGCTGCAGGAGGCTGGCAATCGTGTGGGTTGGCTGTGTAGATGATGCGGGAGCAGCTGTTGCTGTGATGCCTGCCTGCAGTCCTGCCTTGCTGTGGTAGGACGAAAATATCAGGGCCTGGCAAATTGGGCATGTGCTGTCCTGCGGGCGCTGCTGTGCTGGACTCTGTGCAGAGGCAGGAGAGGTCCCAGTGAAGCAGGCATCCCATGCTGAGGCACCAGACGCGGCAGGCACCTGCGCGAACAAAGAATGGATAAGTGTTGATTCATCGATGAAGCTACAAGAAACTCTGTTTGCCAACCGTCTGCGGTGCTGCGTGCGTGCTGTTGACTGAGTGAGAATCAAATCAAAGCCGACCGCAGCTTGAACAAGCAAACCAGGCAATTCCGCATGCTTAGTTCGGTCACGTTTAAGCATTTAAAAACCATTGGATCCGACAGGAGATGGCAGCAGCTTCGGTAGCAGCAGGGGCAGCTCTGCTGTCGGTGGTTGCAACCGGTTCGCTGCCTGCTGGGTGTGACTGAGCCAAGCGCACTCACCAGGTACTTTGAAGAGTCCTGGGTAGGTGTAGGTGCAGGGGGGCTGCTTAGCACCAGGTACATGACGACCAGGAGGGCAGCCCAACAAAACACTGCTGCTGTCTTGTTCGCATTTGTCTTGCTCCTACCCTTCTTGCGGGCTGATAGTGTCTTGCTGCTGTGTCGCTGCATTTTGGAGGTTTACTGCAGGGATCCTTCTGACTTTGCAAAGCTTCCAGCTCACCAGGTGTTGTAGGCTGAAAGCAGGGCTAACCTTTGCGTGCACCCGACGACCAAAAGCAAACAAAAGATCTAAAAATGTTGAATGCCCGTTGGGAGTGCTATCTGGATGGACCTGGTGTTGTCCAGCTTTGAACTGTTCACATAGTGTCAGCCTGCTGCCATGACTGTCACATGGCAGCTGACGCCGGCTACGATGGCGCTTTTACAACAACTATTTTTGTATCTTTTGCAGCCTTAATCGTAGAAGGAGGTCCGCAGCGCAGAACACATTTCAATTGGTGGACGCCTTCATGATGATCAATCATGATGCTGCTAAAAACAAAACGAAGCAGGATTTTGAATTCAATGGTTGGTTCTGAGGTGCTGTGCATGCGGTGTCACTCGTTGAAGTGTCCTCGCACTACCTGCACCTGTACGAAGTGCCACGGCCCAAGGTGCGGCCGCGTTCTCCGAGTTACCGGTGCTACCGACAGCAGACCATCATCGAATTGTGCACCGGTTTGTACAACCGGTTTGTAGGACCACAGGCAGGCTGCTTGCTGCTGCCTGCCTTTGTGCTGCAGCACCAACTGCCGCAGTTCAACCGGTTTGTAGGACCACAGGCAGTGCTGCTGCTGCTGCTGATCATGATAATGATGATTTGCGCTGAACGTACTCAAGCTCTTCAACAGCCCAACTGAGGACATGCTGACGTTTGTAGTCGCGGGACATCAACTCAGCACCAGCAGCGCAAGCACTAATGATGAGAAGGATCAGGCTAGACACCCAGTTGCCGCATGTACGTGAGCCTCATGTGATGGTTGCGTCTCTGCCGTACTTGCTCATCATCATCATCATCATATACTTGCTCATATGATTGGGCGTGGTTTGACTAACCGGCGCCTTTCCAAGTGTGTTGCTTTGACACACTTTCCCCAAACCCAGATGCTGTGATGTAAGTGCTTGTCTGAGCAGTGCACTGCTACCTAGTGTGTCCAGCTCAACAGCGCTGCATGGCCACTGCGGCGATCTGAATGCCAGCCATGAAGGTGGTTGGGCACTAAGAAGGTAGATGCATTTATGCTGCAGCGCTGTCGCCATATGAAGAAGAAATCACACATGGCCTTGCAATGCAAGGTCGATTGACCACACCATGAACCCACAGACCCCTTTGACCCGGTCCATGAATCGGTGTGCAAGCTTATCTTACAACTGTAGTCACCCTGGTGGCAAGGTATCTTGCGAAACGATACGCTTTGGCAGGTGCAGGTGGAATCTGCGTTCAAGCTACTCCTCACTGCTTCGAATCCCCGTACTTCTTATATCAGATCGATCTGCTTCAGCAACAGCACGCTCTCCTGATGAAACGGCAAGCAACGTATCACAGTTCAGGGTGAGACTCAGCTGCTTTGGCCGTCTTTGCTGGACAGAGGCTTGTGCAGCACAAGCAGCAGCAGCAGCAGCAGCAGCAGCAACAGCAACAGCAAGCAACTGCTTGCATGTGCCTGCCGATGGTGATGCATCACCACCACATCGTGCAGTGCTGGCTGAAGCCTTTTTGTCCTTTGTCGTCCTGCTGCAGGGATCAGCTCTGTTGGGGCTGCCAGACCCTTGCCTTCTGGGTGTCCTGCGCTGCTGTGCTGCCGAGGACCTGCGCAGCCTGTTCAATGCTGCCAGGGCACACAGCAGGCTACAAAAGGCAGTCATTGCTCTCGACAGCATCAGCACAACAGTCAGCAATCAGCAGCAGCTTGACAGCTTGCTGTTGTACCTCTCCAACCATGCAGCAGTAGTCAAGCTGCAGCTGGAGGGGCCCCCCTATATGCACCAGCCAATAACTCACATACCTCCTGATATGCACCGGGTGCTGCGGCAGCTGCCGAGCTTGCAGTTGCAGAGTCTGTCCCTGCATCACTTGATGCTGCAGATGGCCCCGGATGCAGCCTCGCGGGGTGTCCTGCAGCCAGGGATGAATGTGCTCACAGAGCTGCGACTCACTGGCTGCAAGCTGCTTGATGAAAACGCAGGACTTGGCGCGGCGCTGCCGCTGCTATCACAGCTGCAGCACTTGACCATCAGTCACCTAGAGACAAACGGCAGTCCAGCGACAGTATCAGTGAAGGCACTAGGGAGGTTGAAGCAGCTCACATAACTGGAGGTAGCTTCTGTGCGTATTGATGACAAACTGCAGCACCTAGCGAAGCTGATGGGCTTGCGTGACTTGCGCTTGAAGCACCTGTGGAATATGTTCACCATTGAAAGCAGCACGCTGGCAGATGCGCAGGAGCTGACGCGGCTGGAGCTGTGCGGGGTGTCTCGCAACGCGCCAACGTGCGAGCCTGGCATGCTGGCAGGCAAGACCCGGCTGAAACACCTCAGCTTGGGGTGCTACATACCAAAGGCAGCAGGAAGTGTTGCTGAGTTGCTGTCTCAGCTGCAGCAGCTGACGCAGCTGGAGCAGCTGTATATTTCCCGGCCCTTGCACCAACTTGGACCTGCAGTAGCAGCATACTCAGCACTTGCGGCCAGCACGCAGATGCGCGACCTGAACGTTATTGGCGACGCACCTGCAGGCGTGCGGCAGCACATCCTGCCATCTGGCCGGAAGCTGCCGCAGCTCAAGCAGCTCGTCATGGCGCTGAAAGCACCAGGCGGGGCGGGCGACCAGCAGCAGCCATTTGGGCTTGCGCGGGTGGTCAGCTCTTGCCCTGCTCTTCAGGAATTACACTTGAATGGGGGGTACACTCCAGAGCTACTTGTGCCGCTGACAGCTTTAACTGCCCTTAGCAAGCTGTCGGCGTCGATTGTTGAGGGGACGCGCCTGGGGGTGTTGGCACAGCTCACCAACCTGCGTGACT
Organism: Tetradesmus lagerheimii; assembly: GCA_902809745.2. NCBI lineage: Eukaryota > Viridiplantae > Chlorophyta > Chlorophyceae > Sphaeropleales > Scenedesmaceae > Tetradesmus > Tetradesmus lagerheimii. Next base: position 28,680 of record CADDIJ020002641.1, on the reverse strand, counting down.
TGCGGCTAACGGCGCATGGCAGCAGCAGCAGCATAGACACTGGAGAGCAGCGACTGCTGCCGCTGACTGAGCTGAAGCAGTTGACACACCGAAGTGCCAGGCTTGGCGGCGACAGGGGCTATGCACAGTATGAGCTGGTGAGTCATTGGCAATAGTGTCTCGTGCCCGGGCAGGAAATGGGGGCTCAACGCAGCGTTCTCTTTTACAGAGGCAGTTGTGTTGTTTGTGCGGCCAAGCTTTCATGGTGTTCATCATCATCATGTTACCCATTAAGCCATAGCATCAACGCCAAGCTTTCATGGTGTTGTCGCACCTGACATGAGCATGTGTGCTTCCAGAGTGGCTTGTGTGCTTTCGCACCGCAAAGGATCCAAGGAGTTCAACTCAGTGTGGAAGTTTCCTGATCACTGTGGTGTTCCTGTTGCTGTAGCCATCGTTGCTGCATAGCTGACCCCACTGCTGTTGTCACTTAACTTGACCTTGCAGGGAACCAATAACCCACCAGTATGGCTCCAGCTGCTGGAGGGTTGCACAGAAAAGGGCATAGCTGCGAATGCAGCCCGCAGATGACGAGACATGCAGCTGTACGATGTGGTATGATAGCAACAGACGGTGGACACATCCCGATACCTTGGCATGAAAATGTGCAGCCAGCGTGGTATGCAGGCCTCGCCTGGTGTCATTGGCAGTGCCAGATTAAGCGCCATGTGGGGCCTTGCATCACAGCTGCAAGACCTTGAGGTTAGCAGCATTGGCCTCAGGGTTCCAGTTGTTTGATACCATTGTTATGCCTGTGTTGCAGTAGGTTGTGGCGTGTGGAGCACTCGGTTGGTGCAGGACCCAGCCCAGCCTACAGCCAACAGCTTGCAGCAGGCGTTGATGCTATGGCTTAATGGGTAACATGATGATGATGATGATGAGCCAACAGCTTGCAGCAGGTTCAGAACCTGTTCTTGCGCCAGGTGACTGGTAAATGGGTACGCAAGTCTGTCAGCACACAGCTGCTATGTACGGAGTATGGGTGTCGGCCAGTTGCGTGGCGCTGGTGCAAGCTGGTCTGGTACTGGAATTGTTTGCTTAGGAACAGGTATACCTTGTTGCGTTGATGCTTTCTGGGAGGACCTGGCACATTTTGTACAGTTACGGCCCACCAGCCGTGACCAGTCATGGTGTTTTGAGGTGTTACGAAGGCTACGCAAGTACACTAGTGTGTGCCTGAAACTGCGCAGGCGATATGTGTCGCGGTTGCTGAGGATAGACGGCAAGCAGGTTTATGCGATTAGCACCATCCCCAGCATCAACAAGACTGCTATGTAAGCTGCGACTGGCAGCCTGGCCGGTGGATCAGGTCACCAACAATAGCATCGCCCAATGCAGCGTCTTGAGAGTCTGCGTGTCCTGCAACTCTTTACATTGAGAGCTTCTTCCGAGTGGACGCCTGCCACAATACCACAGGTTACGGGGCAAGCGCTACAGCTGCACACCACACTACAACAGCCAAGCCCTCAGTGCTCATCAAAGATAAGGGCGCGCTCTTCATAAAAAGGCCTGACAAGCCAGCACAGAATGCTCAAATGGCACGCAGTCAATTAGGGCGTACGTCCACTGTCAACGGCAACAACTGTCAACGGCAACAACGGGCCGATGGCGTTGATGCTATGGCTTAATGGGTAACATGATGATGATGAACGGCAACAACTGGCACGACATCACATGGCATGCTGTCCAGCATCACGTGATGACTGTATGACGCCATGTGCTGGGTATGCAACGCTGAAACACAGTGCACTGCATTGACTGTGTTATGTTATACAACAACCTGTCAAACCATGTGAAAAGTATGCAGCAGTTTAGCACAAGAGCATGCAGAGACACCCTTGCGCAGCGTGTCAGCAGGCCATCACGTGCATGCTGTCTTGCTCGCCAGGTGTTGGCAGCCGCATGCGTCAAGCAGGGCGCTAGCTCAGCTCAATGATTTCAAGTCATAGTGAACCACAAGCAGAGCAGACACACCTTATACACACAAGATAGCAGACAGGTCAAGGTAACACACAGCAGAGGTAATCATAGCAACGCAGTGCATGGCAATATTGAGCAATGCACTGCAGAGGCAGCTACGCTGCAGTGTTGTGACAATGACGCACTAGCAGCAACAACACCTGATTTGTAGTCCACAAACGCTTTGCATACAACGCTGCAAGCCTATCGCCTGTTTGGTGACAATTGGTGACAAGACTGCCTCAGAAAAGGCTGGGCAAGCCATGAATTCCTTTTTAAGAACAGGTACACACGGCAACAGCTACATAGCTCCCAGATAAGATTAAGCTCACAACAAACACGGGTGTGGTCAAGAGCTGGCCTTATTTTGACTTAGACATAACAAACACAGGCCAACAACAGCGTGTGGTCACTCTGGCAGCCCCACAATGATTGCAGCCTGCTTCGAACCAGCTGAGAAGGTGTGCAGTCATTGCACATCACACTGGTAACCTTCACATCAGTGCATTGCCAAGTGTCAGTAACGGCCAGCAGTTACTAAAGGTACATAATAGTTGCACTGTGATGCCGACAGGTCAGCTCAAGCAACTGCCAATGTGCTAATCACGTCGATAGGACAGCCACAGCAAAGACATAAACCAACAGGACACACCAACACCCCCAGGGCTGCGGCTAGCTGTGTGGTCACGCATTCAAGGCGTGTGTCACTGCTGGCGATTGCTGCGCTGGCTGTTAGGGTGGCTGCTGCAGGAAGCTGCGCTGTTAGCACTCATCAATAACGCTGCAGGTCACATGGTGGGCCGTGCATCACTGGTGTTTCACCGTACGCCTTACTATGTGTACAGCCGAAGTCACAGCCGGTATCACAGCCTGCAGCCATATGCGCCAAGTGTATCACAGCACGCCCAGCAGGTGAACCCTGCTCTCATTCTGCAACTGCAGGCATGTGAGCATCCCAACAAGACAGCCAGCAGCCATATAACACGCACATCAAACAGCAGAAACAGCCAGCAACTCAAGTCAAACGCATACGACACGTGACAGGCTCTCCCAAAAGGTATCCATATCGCCAAGTGCATCACCCTGCTACAGAAGCATGACAGCAGCAGCAGCAGCTGCTGCCTAGCAGCACAGTGGGCACATGTCAGTGCTTCAACAAAGCACACAACACAAGAGCTACACAGCGTCACCCATCAGGACATCTTCTGCTTCTGTGTTCTGTGCGTGGATAAACGAACGTGCAACACTGTGTGTGTGTAGTTTGAAAAGCAACACTGTGTGTGTGTAGTTTGAAAAGCAACACTGTGTGTGTGTAGTTTGAAAAGCAACACTGTGTGTGTGTAGTTTGAAAAGCAACACTGTGTGTGTGTAGTTTGAAAAGCAACACTGTGTGTGTGTAGTTTGAAAAGCAACACTGTGTGTGGATGCAACACTGTGTGTGTGTAGTGTCCTTGTTATGGTCCGTATTTGAAAACAGTCCGCTGGTTTGTCTGTGAGGGCTGTACAGGCTCTGGTGCTCCAGATACACCCCACAGCAACCCAGGTTGACCAAACAATCCCAGTTGCAGCAGGCGCAGGATCGCTAGAAGACCTGATCGAGCTTGATTGTGAGCAAATCCGCCCAGTTGCTGAACCAGCAACGCAGCAATATGACAGCGCCCGAAGCCAGCAGCGTACACACTGCAGCAGAAGCTATCTTGTATCAACTCTTCAACCAACAAATTCATCCCTGCACGCACCCAATACTGAAAGCTGCCAACCGTTTCCTGGAGACAGTCAAGTGTGCCCTGACCGCTGACCTATACTGCTGCAACATCATCAACCAGCAACGCATCTAAGATCCAGCAGACCACCATGCAACATCTCGATCATGGAGATCCCTAAGCCCCAATCCCTGCCGCAAAACCCTAGCCCAATCCCACCACCACAAAACCCTGGAGCCTAAGCCCGACCCCACTCACACAGCAGCACTAGCTCCACTAATGGCTGCAAGATCCACCAGCAACACATCAAGCCCTATTCTGCTGCCCTGCTCCCGCAGCCAACCTGCAGCCGCAGCTGCATTCGCATTGATCGCACCCACAACAGACGCGGCAATATCAGTATACGTATCAATCGGCGGGTACCAGAACATCGTTGCAAGCGTCATGACAGCGGCTGTTGTGTAGGCGATGCCAAGTAGCCTAGGGACTTGGATCTTTGCTGCTGCTAAGCGCTTGAAAATCAGGCCTTCAATGAGCACGAGGGGCGCCATGATCGTGAAAAAAATGAACCAGTAGCCGGGGTAGAACTGGCCAGCGTGTGAGACGTAGAACAGGATAACCTCGTGCATGATGCCGGAGACTGCGGGGCAGCAGGCACAGCAGAAGCAGCAGCAGCAGCAGCAATGTCACAGATGAAGCAGCACGCTTGAGGGACACCGATGTCGCATGCATGATGCCAGATACTGCGGGGCAGCAAGCACAGCAGCAGCAGCAATGTCACAGACTCTGTGAACAAGTAGCCCGGGTAGATCTGGCCAGCGTGTGAGACGTAGAAGAGGATGACCTCGTGCATGATGCCGGAAACTGCAGGGGAGTAAGACAAGACAGCAGCAGCAGCAGCACACAGTGTGACTCACACTCGAGGGACACTGACAGAATGTGCATGACGCCAGATACTGCAGGGCAGCAAGCACAGCAGCGGCAACAGCAGCAGCAGCAATGTCACAGATGAAGCAGACCGCGCTGGAAGGACACCGACGACTTGTGCATCATGGCAGGACTGCGGGGCAGCAAGCGCAGCAGCGGCAACAGCAGCAGCAGCAAGGGCGTCAGAGATAACAACAACGTGCTTGAGGGAGTGTGACAACTCGAGCATGATGCCAGAGACTGCAAGGCAAGCACAGCAGCAGCAGCAGCAGCAGCAGCAATGTCACAGATGCAGCAGACCGCACTTGCAGGACACCGATACCGCATGCATTCCGCGTATACTTTCAGTGGCTGCCACCATATTGCCTGCTGCAGCCACAGGACAAGCAGGCATCTCAGATCATCAGAGCAAACGCTGCTGATGTCATCTTCGATTGCGATTTTACAATCTACCACGCATTACATGTACAACGTACCTGTGAATGTCGCAGCCATTCCTGCCAGGCGCAGCCACATCGGTGTGCGCGCTGCCTTGCCTGTTTGCTGCTGCTGCTGCTTGATGAAGCGTCCCTCCAAGATGGGGTCGTACACCAGCGCCCGCAGCGTGAGGCTGACCGTGTTGTTCCAGCGCCTGCATTGCATTGTGGTGAAAACAAAGTAAGCAGGACAGCTCATTAGCGATTGACACAGGGACTGCATCAGCACACAAAACACAGCTCACGCTTTTGTGGTGGGTTACAGCACCTTGGCAAGTTACACAGAGAGCGCCCGCAGCGTGAGGCTGACCGTGTTGTTCCAACGCCTGCAACACATTTATGGAAGGGTTGAGCGCAATGATGGTGCAGCACATTGACAGTCTGCACAGAGAGCCAGCACATAGCTGCAACGGGTCTCCCAGCTCAGAAGCAGCAGAAGATATGACGGCTAGCTGAAACTTGAATTAGCAAAAAGTCCCCACTGACCTGCTCCAGAAGTCAGCCAGCGTCTCAGAGAGCCAGGGCTTGCACAAAGGCGCTTCAGCACCCATCACGCTTCAACAGTGGCACACTCCAGAAGCATCAAGCTTCAACAGTGGCACACTCCAGAAGCATCACGCTTCAACAGTGGCACACTCCAGAAGCATCACGCTTCAACAGTGGCACACTCCAGAAGCATCACGCTTCAACAGTGGCACACTCCAGAAGCAGCACTGGATACGACGGCTAGCTGAGATTCAAAACTTGAAATATCAAAGCGCCCACTGACCTGCTCCAGAAATCAGCCAGCGTCTCAGAGAGCCAGGGCTTGCACGAAGAGTGCATCAGCACCCAGCACAAAGCTTCAACAGTGGCACAGCCCAGAAGCAGCAGTGAATATGACGGCTAGCTGATCATATGCCACGCAAGGTGCGTACATGCTGCTGCATGCGCAGGTACATACAGCAGCACGCTTTCATTTGAAACCGCACGTGATAGTCCCCCATCAAAGGCTCAAGCGCATTGCTTGATATAGTAATAAAAGACCCACTGACCTGCTCCAGAAGTCTGCCAGCGTCTCAGAGAGCCAGGGCTTGTCGAAGGGAGGCACAGCCCAGAAGCAGCAGTAGATATGAGGGCTAGCTTCTATGTGAAAAAGCAAAAAAAACCTCTGACCTGCTTCAGAAGTCAGCCAGCAACAGGCGTGCACTTGAAGCATACAGCAGCATGCTTACATTCATTCAATGCCCCGACTGACCTGCTCCAGAAGTCAGCCAGCGTCTCAGAGAGCCAGGGCTTGTCAAAAGGGGGCACCACCTTGAGACCCGTCACGCCAATCAGCAGGGCAGCAGGGCCGTCCATCAAAAACGTGATGAAGCCATACAGCGCCAGTCCTGCAAAGAACCAATGTGACAGCAGAGCGGCAGCAGCAGCAGCAGCAAAACGAGAGTGGAACATCACAGAGATCAGCAGCGCAGCAGGGCCGTCCATCAAAAACGTGATGAAGCCATACAGCGCAAGGCCTGCAGCAGCAAATGTCACAGAGCAGCAGTAGCAGCAGCAGCAGCAGGAGTTGATGTATGCTCAAATTGGTCTATTTTTCTCACAGCAGCAGGGCCAAAGCAGCAGGGCCAACTGTTACGCTGCTGCTCGCTGCTGCTGTGCGCTTCAGTGTGCTCCTGCTGCCGCTGCTGCGGCAGCGGCGGCTGCTGGCGGCTGCTGCTGCTCCTGCTGCTGAATCAAGTGACTGCTGCTCCCTTGTTGTTGCCTGGAATCACTTCTGCAGCTGTTGACCATAGACGTTCTACTGGACAGCAAGGAGCCGTATGTATGTATACATGCTGCCACTTCTTCTGCTGCTCACCATATATGTAGTACTTGAGCGTGATGGGCATGTCGTATGCTGACAGCACGTACGCCAGCGTGACACAGAATGCTGAGCAGCAGCAACGAGCAGCAGCAGCAATGAGCAGCAGCAGCTCAGGAGTGCACACATATGAAAGGAGACAGCTGCAGCTACCTACATCTTACAAAGTTCAAGCAGAATGTTGAAACATGTAGCATGTTATGACCACGATCACGCTGCGAGTATTTGCATTTTCTTGACGCAAGCGGCGACATGCCTGAGACAGAGGAAGCTGTTGAGGCAACCACTGAGGGGCATGACAACTTGTCATTGACAAGCCAGCTGTCTCTGACTTGCCTCGTATCACAGATAGCAAGCACAAGACTCATAGCAAGAATACAAACATGCAAGGCACAGTCAAGCGCCTGGCCACTCACTTGTGTTGGCAACGAACGACAGCACTGCCTGGCCAGACGTGCCCTGGCCATCAGTCAAGCGCCCCTTCTTGACACCGCCAGTGTCTTCTGTGGGTTCAGCAGCAGCAGCAGCAGCAGGAGCAGCAGCATGGGTTACAGGATCGCAGGGGTCGATGCACACAACACACAACATGGGCGGCCTCCCCAACATGCGATGTACTGGCTAGTGCAAGGAAATCGCACATGATGAGAGGCTACTACATAGATGCCGATGCTCAACAGATCCTGCTATTCTGAGATGCTGCTGCTGTGTCCTCCTGCTACAAGAATAGCGCTACAGGTGCCTAGCGAGGCGGCATCAGCAATTGAAGGGGTGGAGCAACCAGTAAGGCAATCTGAAAATCAAGTTTGTCATGCGACTGGCTACAGCTACTGCTGCTGTATTCCTTGCATGGCCAATTTGCTGTCAGGTGCAGTGCACCCTGTGAGGGGTAGATGGGCATGACGTACAGCAGGCAATTCTGGCCCGCAACATGTGCATATGCTCAGGCATCAATTATATGTTGAAACAAAAGTTGTTACTTTGCAGCTCACCCTGTGAGGGGTAGATGGGCATGATGTACAGCAGGCAGGTCTGGCCCACCGTCCAATTTCCTGCAAGCGGGCCCCTGCCCACGCACAGCCCCAGCGCCTGCAGGAAAACGTAACACAAGGTACACCAGGTACAGGCCGTTGATGTATGCACTGTAGACTGTTTTCTAGCAAGCCCACTACAGCGCCTGCAAGACAGTTGAACACCAGGCACACTAGGTACAGGCCGTTACTGTATGCACTGTTCGACTATTTGCTCCCAGAACATGAAGCGGTGCCCAATAGCTACCTGACTCAGACCCCAAAGCCACCTCACTATTCAAGATACAGGTACATGCGGGTACAGGTACTCCTGTGCAAATGGGCCTTCGCTAATGACAAACTTGCTGCCCCTGTTGCACCACCTGCTGCTGCTGCTGTGGCTTCATACCTTGTAGCTGCCGAGCCACATGAGCAGCAGTAGCGCAGAGCAGCGCGTGATGAGCTCTGCTCTTAATTGGAAAAGCAGTGGCACCCAGAAGTTGAAAACCTGCGGCAGCAGCAGCAGCACTGCGTTTGACCAGATATCCTGGAAGGTTGTTTGCTGCCATGCGGTTAACCTCTTGTGTGTTGCTTTGTGCTGGCATTGCCAGAACAAGAAAGACTTCAATGCCAGCATGTTACAAGTCCAACCTGCTGATTGCAACCACCTCAAGACAGGGCATCCTGGCAGTTGCAACTGCAGGGCCAAATCAGCCGACACCGTCCCAAAAGCTACAGCTCTGCAAACCTACTGCTCTGCACAAACAAACACGTCAGTGAGCCGCTGCTGCTCACCACAAGAGGCACCACAAGCAGCATGCTCCACATGCTGGGCGCTGCCTTGGACACCACTAGCCTTAGCCAAGCTCCACATAGCACAGCAACTGCTGCTGCAAACTGAACACGCGCGCCATACGGCACTTCATGCTGTAGGGTGAGAGCAAGCTGTACGCCTCCGTCGTTCAGCACAGACGGTAGCTGCTGTTGCACCACCATGGCGAACTGCTGCACGGCGCCATCGCCAAGCCAGGCTGCCATACTGCTGGATAAAAAGAGTTTAACACTAGTGCTTTCGAAACTGGTGACACCAGAAATGATAATGGTGGTGACCTCGTTCCAGTGAAGAAATGGGCGTTGAGGTGGCAGCGAACTTTGCGAGACAGGTGGAGAACGCACCAGGTGAAGGTATCACTATACAATTGATCGACCACAATCACCTTCAACAGCATTCGAGGCGTCGAATGCTTCGCCAGCACCAGCAACCCTAACCGGGGTGACAAGTTGTGGTTGGTGCCAATGACACGCCCTGTCCGTCTTGCAATCCACTGACTTTCCTAACAAAAACCTGTCAAGAAATCTTGTCAGTGCCTGCAGGCAAGCATCGGCTGCACAACTTGACACCGTCATACTGCTACAACGAGCTGCTGCAGCAGCACCAGCAGCAGTGATCACAGCAGCATCGCTGGACTCGTGCTGATCGTTCCCATAACAATCGCCTGGCGCGAAAGCTATGATTCCAGCTGCTGCACGCCTGTCTCGCCCCGGCTGGAGCCGCATGCAGCAGGCGTGGACACAAGCTCGCCATGGCAGTCATGTAGTAGGTACGGCACAGCTGGCACACAAGCAGCAAACGCCCTGATGACTTAAACGTTCAACATGACATGTCATCAGCACTTTAGCTGCAACAAAAATATGTGTCTGCAGGCTGATTTGCGGGTAAAGCCCGCACCAAAACAACACACACGTAGCAGTGGCCTGCAACAGCACATCAGCTGCAACAGCAAAAGCACTAGAGCCTTTCTGAACCACATCAACCAACTTATCAAGCTGCTTCGTTTTGTATTTTTCATGGCTTGCAGCCGCAGCATCCAGCCAGCAGCAGCAGCAAGGCAGCTTGGTGCGCAAGCTGCGCCTGGCACACATCCAGCTGCCGCTGGACAAGCAGCAGCAGCTGGACGAGTTGGAGCAGCAGATCAGAGGTGAGCGGCAGTATGTTTTCAGTGGTTTGTGTGTTCATGCCTGCGGAATAGCTGCAGTAGCAGCAGCAGCTGGAAGAGCTGGAGCAGCAGCTCATGGGTGAACAGAGCTAGCGCATCAGCACACGGTGTGTCCCAGCAGTCGCCACCACCGTGTCCCTCTGCGTCCTGCATCACACTCCTAACTGACCCTTGCTGCGATTAATGACGTGCCGCAGGTGGTGCGTCGATTTCAGAGCTAGCCCGCCAGCACTTGGTGTGTTCCATCAAGCACCACCACCTGACTCTCAACATTCTGAGGCCTGCACCGCACTCCACACTGCCGCTTGCTGCGATCATTGACGTGCCGCAGGTGGTGCGTTATTTTCAGAGCTAGCGCGTCAGCATTCGGTGTGTCCCAGCAAGCGGCAAGGTGGCGAGTTAGGCTGGGTGTCCCCCAACCAGCTGCCGCAAGGATTTGAGCCTGTTGTGGCTTCTGCTGCTGCCGGAGAGATCAGCAGGGCGACAACGGCTAGGGGGCACCATCTGGTCATGGTGCTAGAGGAAAAGTGAGTGCTGCAGAGGGTTCTTGTTTCTTGTTTTGAGTGATGAAGTGAGTCTCAATCTACACTGCACCTGGCCAGGTCAGCAACATTTGCTTGTGGAGACCATCTGCTCATGGTGCTGGAGGAAAAGTGAGGGCAGCTTAGTGCTGTGTGGTCTGTCATGCAGGCAGGAGGCTGAGGTGCATCACATGTCAATGCAATTGTTTGCATGCACAGTTGTTGAAAGCCCTTGCTGCCGATGCTGCTGCTGCTCCTGCTCCTGCTGCTGCTGCTGCTGCTGCCTCGACCACTTGCAGGCAGGAGGCTGAGGTGCAGCACAAGTCAATGCGGTGGCTTGCACGCACAGTCGCCCATAATATTTTTTTCGCTGCTGCTGCTGCTGCCCTGCTGCCTTGACCGCATGCAGGCAGGAGGCCGAGGTGCAGCACATGTTACTGCGGTTGCTTGCAAGGACAGGTTTTGATACCCCTTGCTGCTGCTGCTGCTGCTGCTGCTGCTGCTGCTGCATCAACCGCATGCAGGCAGGAGGCTGAGGTGCAGCACATGTCAGTGAATGAGCTGCAGGAGCTGCTGGCAAACCCACTGCTGGTGAGATGATACAGCAGCAGCAGCAGCGGCAGCAGTGCAAGCAACGCAGACAGCACGCCTTCTATGGTTGAGGCTGCAGCAGCTCAACACAATGGACAGGCGTGACCATAACTCACCGACCATCTAGATCCCCGCCTCGGCACTAGCGCGTAGTGAGATGTGTGTAGGTGCCGGAGTACCGAGTATTGCTGCAACATCTGCAACTGTTGTTGCTGCTGCTGTGCTGCATCCCTATAGTGTGAAGAGGCAGTTCATAGATGTGCGCGAGCAGCACAAGTTCAACATTGCACGCCTGCCTCACGCCAACCTATGCTCTTGCTCTGGCTGCCTCTCTTGCTGCTGGATTCCTGCAGTGTGAAGAAGTACAGTTCATAGATGTACGGGAGCAGCACGAATTCAACATCGCACGCCTGCCCAACTTCAAGCTGCTGCCACTGAGTGAGTCCAGCGAGTGGGCGCCAACAATTCAAGAGCAGCTGGACCCTGCAGCTGAAACAGTGGTGCTGTGCCACCATGGTGTGCGGTCAATGAACGCGGCAATGGTGAGTTGGTTGCTATGATGCGGTTTGGCATTGTGCAAGAGTAGCTGCATTGACGGTGTTGCTTGGTTGAACTCATGCATGAACAATCACGCAGCTGTCATGCGGCACTTGTGTTGATGGTGGGCTGTGATGTGCCGCGAGGCAAATGAGCGAGTATCAGCATTCAAGAGCAGCTGGACCCTGCGGCTGAGACGGTGGTGTTGTGCCACCACGGCGTGCGCTCAATGAACGCTGCAATGGTGAGTTCCCTGCTATTATGGGGATAGAGTACACAACATCAGCTGTTGGTTTTGACGGTTGTTTGGTTTGTTTCATGCAAGCTGTGTAAACATGTACACAGTCGTCATACGGCGGTTGTGTTGATGGTTGGCTGTGACGTGCTGTGCTGCAAATGAGCAAGTGTTGGGTTTTTCAAGAGCAGCTGGATCCGGCGGCTGAGACCGTTGTGTTGTGCCACCATGGCGTGCGCTCAATGAACGCTGCAATGGTGAGCTACTTTTACACGATGGTCATACAGCGCGCTCAGCGACGGCAAGCGAGTGTCGTCACGCAGGGTCGTGCTGGTCAGCAGGACAAATTTGGCATGTTGAAACGCCGCTCTGCAGCAGCAGCTGCTGCTGCTGCTGTTGCAGATGGCTGCTTTGTCGTGAGGTGCTGTTGGTCTAGTGTTTGTTCCTGCGCCAACAATGTGCTGCTGCCGCTGCTGCTGCTGCTGCTGCTGCCAGTTCCTGGTGTCACAAGGCTTCACTGACGTCAAGAATGTGACAGGCGGCATTGCAGCATACTCCAGGGTGGACAGAAGTGTGCCAGAGTACTGAGCACAGAAGCTGGTAACACAAACAGAGAGCTGCCTGCTGGTGTTGGGTGGAACAGCTTCAGGATGGACCAGCGCAGCTGCTAGCGCTGCACGGTTAATTATGGTTATGATGAGTGCAGCTGCTAGGGCTTGGGACGGTGATGCTGGCATCACCTGGGCCGCGCCAGCAAAACAACAGCAGCCCGCAGTGCGCCGCGTCGGCAACGCTGCCTAGGGTCTGCTGGCAGCTGTGTATGCTGAACTTGGGCGTTGAAGGCGCAGTGCAGCACACACCAGCACAGCAGCAAGGCCGCCGGCACTTGAAGGTGGTAGTATGCATGTGAAGCGGAGTGTTCCAGCAGATAGTCAAGGTTCTGACTGCGTCTTTACACTCGCCAGGCTGGTGACGAGTGTGATTGTTGGCATTGACACAATGGCATCATTTGAACGATTGAGAGCTGCCTATATTGTCTAGAATTACATACAAGTAAATTTCCTGCCTGAGGTTTCAGTTGAACTGTTGAGAGCCGCCTTCTGTCTGGAACTGCACTGGACATGGGGTTCCAGCCTAAGCTGTGAGCCAGTACTATAAAAGCAGTACTGTAGAAGCAGTACTAGCTGATGCTACATAAGTAGGGCAAGGAGCAGCAAGCAGACCTGTTACGCTTCTGCAATTTAATCAATAGGCACAGATGGATTGTTTCCAGTGGCCAGCAGCAGGGTGGGCTGCCGGTGCTGGGCGCGTCCGCAGCTGCGGTCCCACTTCGTACAGTGGCGAGAGCCACCAGCGGCACCGCGAGCAGTCTAAACAACAACTTACATGAAGCCATTGCTTTTGTTTTGATCACTGAAGTAATAACAGCTTCGTCCTTGATACCGTCTGCCGGTTGAAGTACTGTGATGAGACCGCAACTCCTATTTTGAAACTTCGCTGAATATAAGGCTTCATCTTAGTTTTACAACGTGCCAGCTGCCTAGATATTGTTCTGGCCGGGTCAGTTGCCAAGTGACAGTCTGATGTCAGCAGGCTGACACTGTGCAAAGAGTTCAAAAGCTCCACAGCACGGAAGTCCACCCAGGAATCTCTCGACAAACTTCATTTACATATTTCAGTCATTGTCTTTGGTTTGTTTGTTTCAATGCAGTGAAGATCCTGCGCTCCTCACAACACACTCTGCTTCTATATTGGCACCTAGTGACCGCGAGAACACACGGCAAAATTGCAGAATAGCAAACTGAGGGCATCATCAACACATTCCAGCGGCAGAATAGCTAAGATGGCGAGGAGCTGGACAGCAAAGGTTCTCCTCTGCAACTGGTGCTACCTGATGGTGTGCATCACTTGCCTGGTGCTGACCCACCCGCCCGCAACAGCCTATACGGCGTCAACTGTGTACAAGGTGAGTTTTATGCGCCCAGTTTGACCCAGCAAGACGCCGATCACCGATTAGCAGTGCTGTCCCTGCTTGTTAGCGAGTCAGCTGCCAGCTACTGTAAAATCATCGATATTTGTACACATGAAAGATTTTTCAGAGCATGCTGGAGGCCTGGTTTGCTTGCTCGGGCCGCTATCGGCTTCAAGAGGTGGTTGATTAGTCAGCGGCACGCACGGCACACCGCAGACGAATGCGAAACAACTAAAGCTTGTATTTGTGTATCACTATCAACCGTTTCATGCTTTTCATGATTGCAGGTCCCCGTCATGCCAAGTGCCTCAGCAGCCTGGAGGACTTGCTTCCTCCCTGTGGCTGCTGCAGTTCCTGCAGCCAACAAGCCACACCAGCGCCTCCAGGACCGCGCGTGTCCCCCATGCCAGGCGCTGATTGTGTTCGAAGACTCCTATCACCCCTTGGAGGAGCCACTGGAGCCAGCAAGCACAGCAGTGGTTGCAGCTCCACCTGCTGCAGCAGTAATCAGCGCCAAGCCCACAGGCAGGCCTTTGCAGCGCAACATCACCCTAGACACAACAACGGCCACCTGCCTAATGAGTTCCATTACTGCCGCTTTTGGCACCAACGCCACCATGCACAGCAACCGCACCACGCAGCTCCTGCCCATCAAGAACACGAACACCCCCAACAACACCTCTCAAGTTGAGGACTCCTGCGCGGCACACCTGGCCCCAACCGCCCTCGTCAAGTTCACCAGGCCCGCACAGCAGCTGCTGGCAGCAAGCCCCAACAACACCTCTGCTGAGGACACCTGTGCAGCTGACCTGGCCCCAACTGCCCTCGCCAAGTATACCAACCCCGCACAGCAGCTGCTGGCAGCCATCCCCAACAACACCTCTGTTGAGGACACCTGCGCGGCACAGCTGGCCCCAACTGCCCTCGTCATCAACCCCGCACAGCAGCTGCTGGCAGCCATCCCCAACAACACCTCTGTTGAGGACAACTGTGCGGCACAGCTGGCGCCAACCGCCCTCGTCAGGTTCATCAAACCCCCACAGCAGCTGCAGGCAGCAATCCCTAACAGCATCTCTGTTGAGGATTCCTGTGCGGCAAACCCACCGGCAACAGCCCTCGTCAAGTACGCCACCAACCCCCAGCAGCAGTACATGCCCTGCCAGGCCGTCTTTACCAAGACAATCCCCAACAGCACCTGTGTTGAGGCATCCCACCTGCCCAGCTGCTCAACCCGCCTGCTGACCAGCAGCACCCACATGTTCAGCGACCACACCCTGCAGCATGTGGCCATTAGCACGACTGCCAACCTGCCAAACAGCACCGACACCTGCCCTCTGCTCAAGGCAGCTGACACACCCGGCAGCGCCCTTGCCAGCTACAGCAACCAAATCCAGCAGATCATGGCAGTCAACCCCAACAGCACCGACACCTGCCCTCTGCTCAAAGCAGCTACTACCTGGGGCCCACCTGCCAGCGCCAACTACAACAAAAACAACTACAACCATGCTGGTCAGCAGATCATGGCGTGCAACACGGGCATCACCCCCAACAGCACCGCCGTTGTGATAGCAGGCCCCCCAACCTGCGCCCCTAAGCTACTGGACTCACTTGTTATCGACAACGGCCGTCACCAGCTCACAGCTTTCAACGCTGATCGGACGGTTAACAACGCAACCTGCGCTGCGCCTTTCAGGAAACCTGTCCCAGCACTCCTTTCCCTGACAACGCCCCTGACATGTGCAGCTACCTACACAACAACTATCCCAACAGCACCTCTGGCAACCGCAGCAGCAGCATCAAACTCTTGGCGCCTGCTGCTGTGCTGCGCTGCCGTGCTGTCAGCAGCAGAAGCAGTCATTGCAGTACTGGTGGCAGCCCTGTGCCCAGATCTGCTCAAGTCATCAATTGAGGAAGAGCCTAAGGCTGGCAGTGAGGAGCCGAAGGCAGCGGCAACTCTGCAGTCAGCTGTGTCCTCAATCGTGCACAAGGTTACCAGTGAGGGGGCGCAGGCAGCTGTTGTGTGTGGTGGCTGGAAGCAGGCTCTGTCAGGCAGTGCATTGAGGGGCCTGCACATGTGTGACACCTTCCACCAGCAGCAGACCAACTCCACCTTCACTACCACCAGCAGCAGCAGCAGCAGCAGCACCAACAGCCCTGTGAGCCGCCGCACCAAGCTGATGAAGATTGATGAGACCTCGTCCTCATCTGAGGAGGCAATGCCAGCAAGCCCCACAAGGCCCGCAAACTTTGTCAACCTGGCCTCCAGTGGTGAGTCACGCCGCAGCGGCCAGCTGTCTCCAGGTGCACTGCAGGGTGTGGCAGCGTGCCTGGTGTTCCATCAGCAGCAGCAGAGCAAGTGGGTCTCTGTCAGCAGCAGTGCCAGCAAGAGCCCCAAGAGCCACCCGATTGAGATCTACGATGAGGACTGCGAGGACTGCGAGGAGTAGAATACAGAACGACAGATGAGTTGAACGGCAGCAGCAGCAGCAGTGCGTGCATGTATTGCATTGGCACGGTTGGGTTGGCTGCTGCTGCTGCTGCTGCTGCTGGTGGCTAGCTGGCGAGATAACAACACTGGTCGCCGTTCAGCATGGTTTGTGGTGTTGCAGCCTACACCTGGCAGGTGATTATGGGGTGTTGGTTACCACAGTTGTCACAACGGTAGAAAGTGTCAAGGTGTGCTTGCGCATGATAGTCACTAACATCATGCTGCAGTGTACAGCCTGGGGTCTCTATTATATGAACGGCGGCAGCAGCAGCAGCATTACGTTCAAGTATTGCATTGGGTTGGCTGCTGCTGCTGCTGGTGGTGACGCGATGGCGAGATAACAACACTGGTCGCCATTTAGCATGGTTTGTTGAGTTGTAGATACAGGTGGTTTGGGGTGTTGCGTTGTGTTTATGGTGAGCTGCGCTTGCGCATGAGAGTCACTAACATCATGCTGCAGTGTAAAGCGTGAGGTCAAAATTTATGAGGTAGTTGGGCCAGGGGTCTTTCTGGCCTTTTAGGGCAGGAGGCAGTCGATTGAAAGAACAGAAATCTGCGCAGGTTGCCACCACATCAAATCTTTTATCGTGGCAAACTGTGCATCATGGTGATGCACGCTGTGCATGGGCAGTGCCACGCATACTTCACACGTGGCACGTATCCCACACACACATGTACATGTTGTACGTATAATGTGTGTTTCTAATGGGGTTGGGCAGCATATGTGCCTGACATCTTCATAGTGGAGCCTGGGGAGGCTGTGTGGACCTGCTGTTGGAGATTTGAGCTCAGCTTGCATGAGTTGGCTGCCGCCGCCGCTGCTGCTGCTGGTAGCTACAATGGGACAACAAGTTGCCTGAGTCGGATAGTTTGCAGCATACTGGTTGTTTGAGGTGTGGGGTTTGGCGGCTGAGCTGTGCTTGCGCATGACAGTACTGTACTGACAGCACGTATACGTATCTTCATGCTGCTCTGCTGGCTGTCTTGTTGCAAGTGGGTCAAATCTTACCGGTAGATGGCCCGCCGTGTGGTGGCAAACATAAAAGTACAGAAACATCAGCATATAGGTTGATTTGGTTTAGGCCGTTCGGTCAGCCAAATCATGCAGCTGCTTTTTGGCTTTCATGCTTGATAGGGTGTAGAGTTTGTGTTGTGCTTTTGAAGGCTTGGGGGATGCCTGTTGTGAAGTTGAATTTGGCAGCTGCAGCGGCAACAGCTGCTCTGCTGGCTGTCTGCTCGAAAGTGGTGTGTGGGTCAATCTTGGACCCACACTTGCACAGTATGAACGCAGCAGCATAGAAGTTGATTTGGTCTGGGCCGTACGGGCAGCCAATTCATCCAGCTGCTTACAGCCTTCTGTTGTGATTAGGGTGTACGTGTTGAGTGGCATGGTCTAGAAGCTCGAAAGGTTGGGTGGCAAGCTCTAGAAGGTTGGAAGGTGGCGTGATGTGAGAGGTTTGGGTAGGAACATTTTTGAACAGGGTTGCTAGGGCTGCAGCAACCGTTGCTGCGGCAGCAGCAGCTCTGTGTTTATTGCAAAGAGCTGTTACAGCAGCTGCGCAGCAGTCCCAGGCAGACTCGGATTGAAGTGGCGCTGTTCCACGTGCTTGCTCGTTGGAGCAAGCTGGGCGCGCCATGGCAGCAGTGCAAACTGGGGAGGCATGAAATGTGCCCAAATTGATTTGCGCTGCACCATGGAGCCTGGGGATCCCCAGCCTCCAAAGGCTGTGCGGACTTGCTGTTAGAGATGGTGGATGCTATGCTCGAATGCATGTGGATTCCACCGTGGAGTACATGACATGTGCAGTACAGTGGAGATAGGCTTGTACTTATAGGGTGTACGAAACGTGTTGACAGAAGACCTCTCATAGAATCAACGGGAGTACATGTTGTAACAGGCCGTACATTGCTTGCAAGGCTGATCAGAAAGATGTTCCTGCTCTTCCGCACTCGAGCCCTCATCCGGTTTGTTACAGCATGTCATGACATACGCAGGTCTAGCAATGTACCTGGCGCTGCATATGGCTGAATGCAGCTTGAAGCTTTTCAACAACAGGACAGTCACGTCATGTCATTGTACCAGTCAATGAGTCATTGAGATGGCATCTCGACCAACCCTAGCATCGTACACCTTGGCAGCTGCATACAGGGACTCGAGCGCACCGGCACAGCCTGCAAAAAGCCTCCGAAAAACCGCATTACCTGGGATTTGAACCCGGGTCGCAAAAGGCAAGAAGATCGCTAGGGATTATCCTGGACAGGACTGCGCCCTGACGATCTTCGCCTTGACGAGCCCGGTAGTCGGCAGCGTGGCCGCATTGTTTTGATGAGGTGCACGCATGCGGCAGCAGCAATATATACCGCAGTTCAGCTGTGGAGGCAGTGATTGTTGAGGGCGGCAATTGTTGCAACGTAGTTGCCTGTGCACACCGTGTAACCCCTCTTCTTCTGTTGAGGGCGGCGGAGACACCCTGGCTAATTGTGGGCAGGGCACTGGTGGGGAAATTGTTGAGGTCAGCCCCTGATGCAGGTGTGTGGCAGTTAGCGCTGTGTTCCCGGCAGTGGCTTTTCCCTGTAGGGGCAGAGTGGCCCCTGCCGGCCCCATTGCGCTCTTTGGCAATTGGGCTGCGGGCGCTGCCCCCGTTAGAGCATGTGGATGGAGACATGTGGGATCCTGGTCCTTGGTGTTGGCATGCCCCGCTGTGGTCCAACCCGTTGGCTGCCTACAGAGAGTCATGGGACTGGTTTGGGCAGCAGCGTGAGGTGGCAGTTGGGTTGGAATCTGTTGTGGCACCAGGCATTTTGTCTTTGGCTCGGCTGCGCTCAGTTGGCGAGGCTGTGTGGTTGTTGCATGAGTTGCACAGGGTGGATAGCTTGCCTGCGGAGTTGCGTGCTCGTCGGCATGCATATGGCAGGGAGGTCCATGGCCCTTGGCTGCACAGCCGGGGGCAGTATACAGACAGGCAGTTAGCAATTGATCATGTGCAGCACCTTGTTGACAACTTGCCTCCTAGTTGGGTTGCAGCGGCGCGTGCAGAGTTGCATGCTTGCCTAGCTGCTGGTGTCACCCCACCAATTGTTGATGGTGCTAGCCTAGCGTGGGTTAGGACTCGGTTGTGTGCTGGGCTTGGATGGAAGCAGGACAACGGTAGTGTGGTGTTGCTAGCAAAGCTCAGGGTCAAGCTGGCCACTACATTGCAGTCTCTGCCTGCGCATGATGCTATCAGTGTCAGACATGCTGATTTTACTTTGCAAGTGATGGGTTTCGATGGTTAGCTTCCTGGTGGCCCTCCTCCGGCGAGCCCCCCGGCTGTCTGTGCTGTGTTGAAAAGGTGGTGGAAGTTGAAAGTGCCTAATACTTATAAGGAGACAGCATGGCGCCTAGCACTGAATGCATTCCCCACAGCAGCCCGCATACAGCTGCCTGCAGCTGCATGTGTTGCATGTGGTGCGGCAGTGCCGGATGCGGGCCATCACTTTTGGCAGTGTACAGTAGCAGTTGCAATCCGTTCAGAGATTGAGCATCAGCTGACAGCTGCAGGCATGGCGCCCAATGGCGGGCGCGTTGCATGTTCCGCATTGTGGCTGGGGCGCTTGTTGCATGCACGGATGCATAGGTTTGTGTGGGACATGGTGTGCCTGGCTGCCATTCATGCTATGAATATCGGGCGATGTGCAGCATGGTCTGTGTCTAGAAGTATGTCTGCAGCTGATGTGGTCAATGCAGTGGCTGTTAAAGCCGCCAAGGCAGCGTTTTGGAGTGCATTGGCTGAGTTTGCAGCTGTAGTGCAAGTGCCTGACTGGGCCAGAACAGCTGATTTGACACAGCAGCCTTTCATATCATGGCATGTGGTGCTGCAGCAGGGCACTGGACTGAGAGTGGTCAGACGATAGGCCCAGTCCCTGGCTGATTTAGCCTTGCGTGTTCCTACACATCCCTTATGCTGCTCACATATCCTGCCTCGACCTATATCTCCTGAGTGCACTGTGGCTGTGGTGTTGGCAGTACTTCGTGCTGTGATGCCAAGCTACTCGTGCGCCTCCTAGACCATGTTTTTGTTACTTATACACACTCACTTTGTGTGTGTATTGCCATTCAATCGATCTCTGACTACTATAATTCGGGTGTACATACGCGACGTAGTCGCGTTTTTTTTGCACCGTGTAACATATATCACGTTACCGCAGTTCTGGAGATCATGTTTCGAAACCCGCTGTAAGCATCATTCTTTTGCTTTTTCTTATAAAGCTTGCTGGTAAACTGAGCATACCACCGCCTGCCCCTGTCCTGCTGCAGCCACCTGTGCTGCCAGCAGGCCAGCGGCGCATTACAAGATTGTTTCAGCCCGCTGTTCTCTATGCTCCCGCGCAGGAGGGCATGTATGCATGCCAGCGCTGTTCGACATGCTGTTCTGCAGAACACGCAGCTGCGTGCGGGCCGCACTACTTGAAGTAGGACGCACCACCATTGCGGCAGCTGCCAAAAAGGTACATGAGGCCTCACACAAACCGCAGCACATTCATCACGCTACCTCTAGAATGCGGCACACTCTGCAGAGTGAACAGTGCACAAACTGCAGCATGACAAGGCGTGCAGACCTGAACTGCAAAAATGCACACCCTGGCACAACCTTGCTACCAACTGCAATCCATACTCCAAGCTCTGCAGCTGCTACAATTTCTAGCACAGCCCGCTGAGCCACACAGACAGGCTGCAGGCTCGAGCATGCCACATGGCTGCAGCCTGTGCTACCTGCGCCCGTACCGTGGGGTGATGAGTGCTGTTATCACTGCCCCAGAGATGAAGCCTCCTAAGTGGGCCCTGCAGGAGCAGCAGTCCCCAGTCAGCAACACAGCAACGGCAGTTGCAACAGGCTGCAAGATCTACACGCTGAGGTAGGTGAGCTATCGCAGTAACGGCAGTGGTGCACACCGCCACGCGCACAAGCGCGCAAAGACAGGCAAGCAGTGCTGCTCACAGTGTTGGGCATCCTACGACAATCCGCTCTTTGACAACAACCCTTTTGAGTCACAGATCAGCCAACAAGTGCGCTACCTCTTACCACGTGTCCATTGAGCCGCTGAACGCCGTCATGAGTGCAAATTTGATAGCAACTGTGGCGCACATGCCAAATGAGTGGGCCACAAGCGCATGAAGACAGGCAAGACATGCTGCTCACGAACAAACCAGTGGTGTGTGACAAGACCCTGTGACTTAACCATATAATACCCCAACCGCAAAGATTCACCAGCACGTACCACGTGTCCATTGCACCACTGAATGCCGTCATGAGTGCAAAGTTGATGGCGACCGTTGTGCCTATGCTCATCATCTCCGCTTGGCTGATGGGCACAGCCTTGCGGTTCACCCAGCGACTGACCATGTAGCCCGCAAAGATGCCGTACAGTGCACCTGCACAGCAACAACATGCGCCCGGTTGATAGCCACAAAGCAAGTTGGGCCACGGCCACTGCTGAGCATGTGAACCAGCACCTGACCACCAGCACAAGAGGCACATCAGCCTTGCCATACATATCCTCAACAGTACAAGCAGTTCACACACCAACACACTGCCTGTCAGCCTTTCTCGCGCACCTGAAGAGCCCATAGAAGAGCTGAAGCCACTGCCCAGCATGTAACCCAGCAAGTTGCCACCAACAGCACTGCCCAGGTACAGCGCTAGGAAGCGGTTGCCCCCCAGCGTGTTTTCAACAGCGGGGCCGATGTTGTACAGCGCCAGCATGTTGATCTGCAGCGAGGTAAGCAGACACTGTACAATGTAGTGAATTGCATTTTGGGCACGTGTGCTAGTGCTTACAGTATCAAGCCAGATCGCAATTGCCACCCAGTGTGTCCTCGACAGCATGTTCTGGAGATGGCACACATCAAGATACCTGCAGAATCTGCAACGAGTAGGATGCTAGCTCAGTAATGCTGCGGCAGCTGCTGTTTGCCGGCCGCTCACCCCGCAGTGCAGGATGTTGCCGTGCAGGAACGCAGCAGTCAGCAGCCGCCAGTACTCTCCATCAGCAACCGCACTACCAACCTGCACGCAAGTCGCCAGTGATGATGAAAACACATGGAAGTGTATCACCATTATATGATAGGACGCACGGCAAGGCATGATTTCAAACAGGCACGGTATCAGATTGCTGCTGTGGTTGCAGCCGATGGCCAGGATCTCTCACAGCCACAGCAGCGCTGCTGTCAACACAGGAACAGGCTGCTGCTAGCGTGCTTTGTGACAAGCAGGAAGTGAGCAGCCACCAGTGGGTTTCAAGTGCAACAGCTGCCAACACGCTACGCTACACACTAAGATAGCGAAAGCATATGCACAGATTCACAGCGCAAAAAGAACAACTCAAGCCCAGCCGCAAGAACAGTCCGACTGCGGCCGCACTATATGTCGCTGCCGTCCAGTCAGCACATACATATGCTGCAGTCACTGCAGTCACATGCTGCTGTCACTGCTGCCCAGTCAGCACATACACCGCAACTCTGCTGCTTACAGGACACTTTGCACTAGCACCGACCCCAACTCACCCGCATACAGAAGCGCGTGAAGCCAGGTGAGATCATCTGCATCCCATAAGCA
Source organism: Tetradesmus lagerheimii (assembly GCA_902809745.2). Classification (NCBI taxonomy): domain Eukaryota; kingdom Viridiplantae; phylum Chlorophyta; class Chlorophyceae; order Sphaeropleales; family Scenedesmaceae; genus Tetradesmus; species Tetradesmus lagerheimii. The sequence goes on along the minus strand of CADDIJ020002641.1, from coordinate 5,786 downwards.
GCAACATTTGTTGCCAGCAGTCCCATGGTCACATTTCGACCGTCAAGGTTGAACTGGCGTGCCCAGTAGTGCCCAGACCGCTCGTTCTGCACCTGAAAGTAGCTTCGGGACGCGCCTGCTGCTGCTGCCGCTGCTGCTGCCGGCTGCGAATGCTGCAAGTGCTGTGACACTAGCGAGGTGACTGTGGCTGCTGGCTTGCCTATGGCAGGGTCAGCAGCTGCAGCCAATGCAGGGCAGACAAACACGCCAGATGTGTCGTTGGCACGAACGACGACACTTGGTTACTGCCTGTTGATAACAAGGCTTGCATTGATTGTAGCAGATCAACGTTGCTGACGCAGGGGCCCACTCCCCACCAGGCAACCCCCTGACTGAGGCGCCGCCTACACTGCTACCAGCTACATGTGAGCATCAATAGTAGCAGAACAATGCTGCCGACTGAAGCTGCTAACAGCTGCATGTTCTTGCGCCGGAGTGTGGAGCTCAGGCGGTTGCGGTGCGACCAGACGTGACATGTGACTTGCGAGATGTGATGTCCTTGCTGTGCTGTCGCCGCTAATGCGGCTGGCGTGCAATGCGGCATGGCTTTGAGTTGTTAGAACTTGCAAATGCAGGCAGCGCAGCCGCTGTTAGTCCGTTGCGCAAGTTGATTGCTCACCAGAGTGCTGCAGTAGATGGCTTCGTGTGCGCAGCGCTGCTAGCAGAGCTTGGTTGGTGTGCTGCTGCCGGTATATGCTGAACTGCTGTTGCTGCTGCTGCTGCTGCTGCTGCTCCTGCTGCTCTGACTGTAGCTGCTGTGGCTGCTCACTCCTGCAGTAGTAAAGCAATTTGAGCCTGGTGCTGCTTGGTATTATTCAACGTGGTACTGGTGAATGTATTATTGAAACTACATCAGCAAACGTTCATTATTTGCAAAAAGCCCCTTTTCATTTGTTACTGCTGCTGCCGCTGCTGCTGCTGCTCACCTGCCTGCTGCCAGCTGCTGCTCAGTTGGGCTGGTGTGCAGGAGGCAACTGTGGTCTGCTCCGTGCCGTCCGTAAGCCTGCAGCTGGGCATTCAGCAACTTTTTCTGTGTGTCTCACGGCGACGAGCATGCTGTATCTACGCTAGTGCTGTGTGGCAGCAACCCACCCATATCCAGCAACCCACCCATATCAACTGCAGCTGCTTGCACTTGGGTGCAGCTTGCAGCTGCCTGACAGCTTGTGACACCTGAAGTAGCATGCTACGAAGAACCAACGTCGCTTATCGCCAATGATTCGTGAAGAGCAGGCAGTTGAATGCAGAGCAAACTATTGCGCGGTGAGCTGCTCGTCTCGCAACGCACGGTGTAATCTCTTTCAAGGAGTGTCACTCTTCAGCTTTAGTAGTTCTTGATCAGTACTAAAGCGATCCGGCAACGTTCTGTCACCAGGGTTTGGCAGGTGCTGTGATCACCGCGCAAAGTGGGCGTCCTAAAGCTGGTTTGCGTTGATCACATGCGCAAGATCTATAGTCGTCAGCCACCCGCTGTTTGGCCCACGCCTCCTGTAACGGCACTAGACCGAAAGCTCCAACTTGGCAAGGTCAAAGCTGAAGCCCTGTACTGCTGCTGTACGCCCATCTGCAGGACAACTGGAACTTCCACCAGCATCAAACCGCACATCATTGTGTTTAAGCATGGCAAAGTGTGTGCTTAAGGTGCTTCACCGAACGACAGTGACGGAAGAAATCTCGGTACACCTGCCACATCACCCGGACCAGGCTGGTTGAACCGTTTGGCGTCCGTGACTGCACAGCAACCACATGTGACTTTTTAGAGAGAAATTCGATATCTTGAGCGCGGCTTTCTTCCCGCTTGCTTGGGATTGCTGCTGCTGTCTGTCGACACAGATCCCACGCTCTTTACCTGCAGTCCTCCTCGACCTGGTCTCAACACTCACAGTACCGTAATGAGCTCTCCGACAGTGCAAGTGCGCAAGCTTGGCAGCCAAGGGCTGCAGGCATCTGTCCAGGGCCTGGGCTGCATGGGCATGTCTGCATTCTATACAGCAGCACCGCAGCAGGAACAGGAGAACATTGCAACGATCCACAGGGCGCTAGAGCTGGGTGTCACGCACTTGGACACGTCAGACGTGTACGGACCGTTCACAAATGAAGTGCTGGTCGGTGCGTGCAGCGGGCTGGAGTATGTTAAACATTGGGCAGTGCTGTTCCGTGCAGCTGGGGTGACATGGCCGTGCATTATGTGCATTGCACGTATTTGAAGCCTCTGAAAGCAGCTACACATCTGATTGTCACGCAAAACCAGGTGCATGAGCAGCCAACCCACTTACCCAGAGAAGGCAACATACACGTGGATATGCATGTGCAGCAGGCGAAGCACAAGCTCAAGTTGTGCACGACGATAGTGTCGGCAGCAGCAGCTTGTCAAACACAAACTTTGCTTCTATTCTGGGTGATCTGATACATGCATTGACTTTCATGCCTCCCCTTTTCAAACAGAGCCATCATCAAACGCCAGCATGACAACTTCAACCAGCAAAGGTTTGCCACCTAACGCAGCTGTAGCACGCACCCTGATCAAGGTACCAAACACACTTGCAGTCGTACTTCTGCATGGCTTGGTGTAGCGGCACTGGGTAAGACGCGTAGTGGAAGCGTATTCAAAAGGAGGTTTGTTAACCAATGATCAGCCTGAGGCCCAGCGTAAGCTGTTGTAGACCGCCTACGTCGCAAGGCCCGCGTAGTTCTAACATGGCAGTACAATGTCACATTGACTGCCGCGTGTCTCACACGGACGCGTGAGTCACAAGAGTAATGTCTAATCGTCCACTACATGGATAGTAACAGTTCCTGTTACAGGCCTCCCCCATCAGGAACTTTGACTGTCCTCAGTCAATACGCTGATAAGAGACCAAGTTGGCAATGAGCAACGCTCTGGACAACTGCACTGATAACACATGTGTTACTGGCTGTACAGCCAGTACAGCAAGCAGCTTATGGCACGCAGCCCAGCTACTAACCAACAGCCTTACAGGCGCGCATACAATCGGGGATTTATGTTGAGAATTCCCTCAAATCTACAAGCCGAGTTGAGTGGAGTCCGCGTAGTGCACTAGAGGGCAGGTCACATCACGTGCTTTCTCCATCGACGAGATACAGTCCTAGCCGTTACGGGCGTACAGACCAAACTCAACAGAAGTACAACAATGTACTTAGATTAGACAGGTAGCATGCAGCTATGTCTGAAAAGACAGTAATGTCACGAGAAGTTCACCAAGAACATGCCAGAGGCAAAGTGACAATCAGCAAGCAGTGGCACATCACTAAGAGATCATTTGTGACGACGCTTGCGTATAGCAGCATTAACAGCTGGCAAAGCAGCAGCCTGTGCTGAGCGCTTGTTCTTGCGCTGTTTCTTGTGTGGTGCTGCGACTAAGCGCATGCCAGACTGGGACTGCACAGCAGACCAGTACTCAGAGACTTTCTCTGGGCAATTAGCACAATTGGCTTGTGGCTCCCAGGTGTTGTGCTCAACACCATAGCCAAGCCACTTCACAAGAAACTGTAGCTTGCCATGACCCACAAACCTGTGGCTCTCAATCTGCTCTACCTCATACTCCATTTCATCATCGATCATGGTTGGTGGCGGAGGAGCCACAGTGGAGGTACCAGGAGAAACTGGTTTGAGCAACGAGATATGGAACACGTTGTGTACCTTGAGAATACTTGGCAGCTCTAGCCGAAAGGCGACTGGATTAATCTGCTCCAGCACTTTGAAAGGACCGATCCACCTAGGCAGCAGCTTAGGTGATCCTTTGAACTTCAGCTTGATGTTCGCAGTGCTCAGGAAAACAGAGTCACCTACTGCAATGTTCATTTCACGCCGCCGCCTGTTAGCAGCAACTGCCTGCCGCTGCTGAGCAGCATGCAGCGCAGCTTTAGCGCTTTTGACAGCAGTCAAAATGGATTCTGCGCGATCAGCAGCAGAAACACAGTCTGGAACATCAGGGCGTCCTTCCCCCCTCAAGAGCTTGTCTAAGGGTAGATGTGGGCGCCTGCCGTAGTTCAGTACGAAAGGTACTGCTTGCACAGATTCCTGCCAGGAATCATTGATTGCAAACTCAACTAACGGCAGCAGCTTCACCCAATTGGACTGCGAAGGGTCAACATAATGACGCAGCATGTCCTCCATGATACGATTCACTCGCTCTGTATTACCATCACTCTGCGGGTGATAGGCAGTACTCATGGAAGCGGAGACACCAAGGGTGCCACGCAGACACTGCCAGAACTTGCTAGTCCAGATAGAACCTCTATCGGACACCAGTTCATCAGGCAGGCCATGATGCTTGACAACAGCATCGAGGAAGATATCCGCGAACTGTTCAGCAGTGATATCCTTGCGGCAAGGCGCAAGGTGCACCATCTTAGACAGCCTGTCCACAAAGACAGCGATGGAGTCATGATTACTCTCTGTCACCGGCAAATCTGTAACTAAATCCATGCCCACTGACATCCATGTGTCAGCCGGCACCGGCAGTGGCTGTAACAGCCCTGCAGGTTTCATGTTAGAGGCCTTCACACGCTGGCAGGAGCTGCAAGCAGCAACATAGCGCCGCACAGCAGCAGCCATACCAGCAGGCCACCAAAAGTACCGCCGCACTTTAAGCAATGTTTTAGTGCGGCCAGCGTGTGCGCTGTAAAGAGTGTCGTGACACTCCTGAATGGCAGCACGCTGCAGATCTGCATCAGCAGGCAGCACGAGTGCGTCACCTCTGAAGTACAGACCATTCGTGAATGTCAAAGCAGCAGTATTGATAAGCGTGAACCATGGGTCCAGCTTATACGCGGCTTTAACGCGCTCCACAAAGGAGAGCGAGTCCGACAGGGACTGTAAAGGAGTGAGGACAGCAGCAGCTGTACCCACAAAGTGTAACGGCTGGTCAGCCGTCATGCCAACAAAGCAGACAGGGTAGTGGCTGAGTGAATCAGCGGGATTTGCAACTCCCTTGACATAATGCCAAATGAGGCGGTGCCCCTGCAGAGCATCCAGCCACCTAGCATGTCGTCTGTTGGCCATGTTCACTGTGTCAAACGTGACGTTAGGCTTGTGATCTGTGTGAACATGCACGTCACGGCCTTCGATGTACACTCGCCATTTCTGGCAGCAGTACACTATGGCCAGCATCTCAAGTTCTGTTGGCGAGTAGTTACGTTCAGCTGGAATCAGCTTACGTGACTCGAAAGCGATGGGCCTGCTATCCTGCAGCAGAACACCACCTACGCCATCATATGATGCATCACATATCATGTGCAAGGGCTTCCCACTGTCCCATTGTGGCAGAGCCAAGACAGGAGCAGCAGTCAGCAGATGTTTGATCCACTCAAACGATGTCTGACAGTCAACTGTCCAGACGAATGGCACGTCCTGACGCAGCAAGTGTGTCAGTGGCAGCAGCACTTCAGCGTAATGCCGCACGAACTTCCTGAAGAAGTTGGTGGTGCCCAGAAATGAGCGCAAGTGTGAGACATCCTTTGGAATGGGAAAGTCCTGCAGCGCAGTGACTTTAGCAGGATCTGCTGCCACACCATCAGCTGACACGATGTGTCCCAGGAAGAGAACTGATGGCTGATTTAGATTGCATTTGTGAATGGCTACAGTGAGCGCATTGGCCTTAAGCACGTCCAGCACTGCACGCAAGTGCAGCGCATGTTCTGCTGCTGACTTACTGAAGATCAGTATGTCGTCCAGGTAGACTAAGCAGTATTTGTAAAGCATCGGAGAGAATATCCGATTCATT